>JAULKK010332521.1:0-10842 GCA_032355705.1 Rubia peregrina | reverse complement strand
ACAAGTTTTACCCTCTGTGTGACGTATGGCTATCCTGATGTGAAGTGTTCATTGTGTTATGTATTTCACAAGGGATTCACCCCCCTTTCGGTTTATCTCCACCTGCTTGTAGTATTTAAAAGGGGAACTATTTTTGCAGGTCTCTGTCATAAGCAATTTACAGTTAGTTCAACTCCTTATCGCAATGACTAAGTTAGGATTTTGAACTTTTGCAAGCATTGTTATCTATACCTATAGTAAAAGCGCGAACCATTTCTTTCATCGCCGGTTTAGGTTTGATGACATGTGACTAACTCTCTACCTCCGCTCCTCCTGCATGGTTCTTCCTACCTGTTTGTCTTTTAGTTTCCAATTTCTGCCACCGGCTATTCCAGGTATAGAAACAGTCTAAGATAGCCAGTTATCTTTTCAATGTTTCACCCTTTAACCCTGTCTGCTTCAATCGCCTCCTTCTTGCCGTGTGAAGACCACCTACACCGGTTGCCTTCCCTCCATTTTTTGGGTCTTATTTTTCTTTTGCTAAGCGATGATATGTCCACCTCTGAGTAAGGTACTAATACGTGGGTTGTTCTTGCTTTTCCTATTTCGCTGTCTTTTGTGGTTAGAACTGATGTCTTTCGTGGATAGATTTTCTACGTCAAGGAATATTTATTCATTTTGAACTTCGAATTTCATTCCGTTTTTATGACAAATTTCATTCTGGTTATGTTGTCCGATGTTACTGCCTTTATATTTCCATATCATTTAGGTTCACTCCATGTACTGATCATGCCTTAAAGAACATGAATTATGCTCTTGAATTTGTTCAATTAATTCTGATCCTTGTTTTCTTGTTTGACAAATCAGTTCTGTCTTTAAGGCTGAATTGGTTTCATTTTTATGTCTAATAATCTCATGTTGTTGTTACTTGGGTCAGATTCTAAGGACATCATTACATTCAAGTCCATCTGCAGTTCTGCAATTCTTGAACCTCAAGTATGCAATGCAGTCCAAGGATAGGTGATTATTTTTTATGGCATGTGCAGTTGCAGCTGCCTTTGGTGCTAGTGATTAGAATTCATTCTAATTTGAAATGTGTCATTGCAGTTCTCCTCGTTCATATGTTGTAACTTTATGTTTTTGCCTCTTTGTTTTCTTGTTTCGTTTACACGACATTTGATATTGAGTGTGGTTTCTTTGTTTTGCACTGTAAGGACAGTCTTTAACTTCAGTTCAAGGATAGTTATTATGATGCAACCTTGAATGCGTTTGTTGATCTGAAGGATTATTCGTCTTGTCTTTTTTCTATACATAATTGATCATGAGGTTCAGTGATTAGGATATGGGTAGAAAAATATAACTTGCTATCTTTCATTTTGCCATGCAAATGTTAAAAATTATTTTGTGAGTTCTTCGTAAATTATAATGTAACTCTTTGCTCGTGAACGTTTCTTATTTGGCCATGATTTCCCCTATTTTGTAGTTTGCATAAGATGCATTCAAAGAGCATATGAGTGTTGCGGAGCATATTGTAAATGCTTTCAGTATTTTGAAGTCCTGAACTATAGCGTAAGTTTTTTATGTGTATGTCTTGAAGGCTAAGTTTTATTGAGTTGGTGCTTCCATACACATGTATTCGTTGTAAAAGGAAGCATAAAAGTATCAGCAACATGTTACTACCAAAGTTAGCCATTTTTAGTTTAATGAATAGTGGATTAGCAACTGGAGTTAAGGCGAATAGAGCACTATACACTACTTGTTATTATACTTGTATTGAGGTTCAATTGAAAGTAATATGCAAATTGTTCTTTTCCCAAGAAAGCGGGCATTTGCATTAAGGTACCAAACAACTGTCATGTTAGAAACTGTGTTAAGACAAGGGGTGGTAGGCGAGGATGATACCAGTGAAGAATCACCCAAGTGAGTGCCTTCCATTTTGGGTTTTCTTGTTAATTTGTTTTCCTTCCCTCAATATCTCCTCCTGTACATCTTTTTGAAATGAAGAAAATTTTATATACCTCATTCAATTTATAGAATTTCAGGAACAAGGAGATTTCAATCTTTTTGTTTGAATTCAAGATTTAGGTGTAAAAATTTGAGGGAATTGAGGCAGAGTGTGCAGTAGTGAGGTATTTCTTGAAGAATGTTGTAGTGATGGAAAAGATGAGTATAGAACTTAAAGATTGTAGAATCTATTTGTCATCATTTTGTACTGTCATTTACTACAATTTATCATGTTTTTAATCGGTGGTGCTGGTGATCTTGCTATATCCATTTCTTGATGTTATGTTTTCATCCATTTAGTTGTTTCCTACTCCTTCAATTTTATGTCACTCTAAATTTCTCTTGAAACTGAGGAAATAGGTTTTCTATCTTCCAAGATTTGGTAATGCTCCATATTTGTCCTATTTGACTTACCTGGTAAGTTTATCTATCCAATTCCATGTTCTCTGCTCAGATGATGAAAGGAGGGATGAAGAACTCTTGGAATTATTTCTTAAAATCCATTTTCTTATTTTCCTCCCACGGGAAGCTCAAGTGATTCCAACTCAGTGAGGTTACCAATTATTTTCATGTTTAGCAATATTACATTGTTAATGTCATATCCACTGATTTACCATTCATGGTTTTTGTTTTTAAACTTTTTTTGTCCTTTCTTGATTTTATGAAACGCACCTGAGTAATATAACAAGGGGTGATACCTGCTGGCTGCAGTTCAACCTTGGTGTCTGGAAGCGAGGCTGCTTAAAAATTCTTGTTGCTAGAAGAATACAGAGAAGCATGTAATAAAGATATCTAAATTGGAGCTAACCTTAATTCGGATCACTTTTTTACTTGTTTTCTCGGTAAACTGGTCAGTTCTACTTCTACAAAGCTATTCACTCGTTAATTTTGAGACATGGATCCGAGCTTAACTGCAATTTTGTGCAGATACTAAGCCTAGTCTTACCTAAAAAGACCAATGATATTTGTTGGACCAAGCCTCAGAGCCGCTGTTGCAATTGATTTTTCTGCCAGCCATGCAAAAGTTGTAAGTACTTGAACCATTGAGCATTTATTTCAAAATTAGGCTCGCCTTGTGTCCACGGGTTCTGATATACCACTCTTCTTAGGTCGAGAAGCTCATTTTGATGGATGGAAGTGTTTGCACAGAAGGCACGGGAGACCTAGCAAAGTTACCTAAAGCATTAGCATATGCCGAGGTGAGTACATGTCAAGTAACATGTGAAATAGAATTGAGGGTGGGTATATCCTCATCATAGTTAATGAGTGAAACTTCAAGAACAACTTTTTTCTTGTTTAAGTTATGACATTTAACTGTTTGAACTCTTACTTGAATGTTTGTCCTATGGTTGAGGAGTTCTAAGGCTGACTTCCTTTAAACGCTGTGTGTCAAGTCTATGCCTATTTGTTGCATTTTCTTCACCTTTTTTTTTGTGTCGGATGAATGAATGTTTGTGTTATTTGTTGTGTGTCTTAGCCTTGTGATTTGATGTGTATACGCCACATGATTCAATTGGTAGTTCAAGCTAAAGTTATGTTTAGTCTCATAGATAGTAATGTTTGAGATAGTTATGTTTAGTCTCATAAATTATTATTTTTGTATCATAATTTTTTTGTTTAATTCTATATTATCAATTTTGCAAAGTTAATATTTTTATTAAATTAATTCCTACTAAATTATAATTTTTGTGTCTTTTTCCCTTTCTCTGTAAGCAGCTGCGCAATTTTTTTTAAATCTATGCAAAATTTTGGCACAGATCTTTGAGAACCGGTGCAAAAAAATAACTAGTGCTAAATTTCAGCACCGATTCCAAAAATTGGTGCTAACAAAAAAATCGGTGCTAATTGGTGAATGTAGAATCACAGATGTAGATCTCTCGTCGTGATCTCCGAATCGCGTCCGATCTGCAAGACAAAGCCTCCGGTGTCCAGGGGGTAAATACTCCGATGCTTAAGTTAGTATTAGCCTTTTCTCAGAGAATATTGAATGAATCATAAGGTGTACCAAACATGTGTATTTATAGTGGAGAGAATCTGATATTCTCTAGGGTTTGAACCCCTTTTCCTTGTTTGATTTGTATAATAGTTTGAGTATAATTGGTATACATGAGATAGCTTCCTTGTAGGAATCAGCAATGTCCTTAATTAGGATTGGATCACGTGTCCCTTTATGGGCTCCGGGTTGGACCTTGGATGTTATCCCTGGCTCGAAGCTCGCAGGCCTCGAAGGGTCGAGGCCCATGTATCATCAGTAAAGACAATGATTTAACAAGAAGATTGGAAACAATATTAGCAGAAAAACCACCATAAAAAATCAGTAAACAATTCTTATCTATCATAAGACAACGAGTATGAAAAATATTAATGCATTGTTCCTCAGATTCGGCCATTTGATAATTGAGAAATCTCAATGACACAAAATTACCTTGTGTTTACTGACCTCGTTCGCCATGATCATTTATGATGGTATCTTCATCTACATGTTTTTCCCTGCTTTCATACAATAATGGCCTATCAGAACATTCATCTTCTTCATCTCCCTCCTCAATGGTTGTTAAAAATTGAGCATGAGGGTGGTTACTACAAACGTGTCCTCTTTCTTTACAATGGAAACAAGTAGGAGTATTAGAAGAAACTGAATTTCATGATGAAGTAGTGGACTTACCTGTATTATTTTCAAAGACTGTTGAGTAGAGGGTGCCAACCTTCTTTCACTAGGAGTATAAGTTGGATTTGAATATGATTGCATCAAACCACGACCGTCCATGGTTGCTCCTCTACCTCGGCCCAAACTAGAATTTTCAGAGTCAGACCTTAATTTTTTACTAGGAAATCCGGCATGTTGTTTCCTTAGCCGCAGGGTATTCTCAACAAGCCTTGATTTCACAAAAAAAAATCTCATTGATACATGATGTTGAAGCTTTACCGGGACTTGAAGATTTTCCCACAAGCCTTCTATAAATCTATTCTTGATGAATGCATCGTCTTCTTTCATTCTGACCCTTCCCATGGTCAACTCGAGATTGTGCCAGTATTTATTAACTGATCGATTTCCTTGCTTCATATTGCTAAAATAAGAATGTTGTTCCACCAGGTATGTAGTCGGAATATGATATTGGCGAAGCTCGGATTTCAATCTCTCCAAGGTAGAGGTGGGTTTCTTCCCTAAAATCTGTCATATTCTCTTAAATTTTATAGTTTTTAATTTTGAGGCCTCGAGAAGGCCATGTCCCTTGAGACCATTTTCTCTCTGACAAATGCTTGGATTAAAAATATTTGGGCAATTGCTGAAAATTTTGACAAAAGTGTTTCTCATAATTTTCTTATTAAATGTTTTCTACATGAAGTAGAGCCAAAATCAGTTCAGGCCTGGATATTAACTTATAGTTTTGGGACCAGCTTTGGTTTTCATCACAAAATAATTTTGAGGATTGGATTAAGATTATTCTAGTTCTTTCTCTGATTTTAAAATAACTTTTGAGATAATAATTATGAAACAATTGTTTTGATTTGGGCTTCAAATTAGCTAGAATCTTTTGGAAATGCAAGCCAGCCATTGTTGACCAAGGTGTTTTTTGGGGTTATTTTATTTTCATCACACAAAGTAGCCGCGATGCTGGTCTATTCACCTAGCCACACCATGGTATGTGCAATATATTGAGCAATTGTGTGTTGAATTATCTGCGCTCAACGCTTTCTTCAAGCAAGGCCTCAGGTAACAAATAAACCTTAAAATGTGAAATATGTTTGCTCGTTTTGTGATTTTTGTGAAGTAATTAAAACTCTATCTGTTGCCGAGATTATGAGCTTGACATGATATTACTTCTATAACCCAACATCATATGCCATGATCTTGGGTTTGACTTAAAGGCCTGGACCCGACTCTGTACTTAGGTACCATTATTTGTTTATATGACGCTGAATATGGCATAAAGGCCTAGGTCTGACTCTATGATTACTATGTTCACGTTATTGATATTAATGTTGCTCTTATTTTCTTGAGAGGGTTTTTGGTTGAACAATTTCAGTCGAGAAACTATTGATGCCTGGTATTCTTAGAATGGGGGATATTGAACCCTAGGAATAGCACCTTTGTAAGTCCAAGGACACCCTCATCGATACCAAATTAATGAAACCTATACCTATACCATTTCAAGATTCGTATGCTACGCACTACATCCGGTTATTAGACTTAGGATTCGTTCGCTGCACGGTACAAATTATTATCAACTCGAGATTTGTATGCTACGTGCTACATCCTATTATTTGACTCACGATTAGTATGTTATACGCTACATCCAATTATTTGACCAGGATGTAGCACGCACACCATAAACTTTGCTATAGGTCGAAGGATGCCCATTCTACTTGTCTAGTCGGAGAGTAGCTTACCCAAAAATAACTATAGGTGATAACTTGAGATCCTCGAACGGGAGGTAGCACGCCCAACATAAATGCTACTATAGGTCGAAGGATTCCCGTTCTACTTGTATAGCCTGGGAGTAGCTTACTCTAAAATAACTAGAGGTAATAACTGGAGATCCTTGACCAGGGAGTAGCACGCCCACCATAAACGTTGCTATAGGTCGAAAGATGCTCGTTCTACTTGTCTAGCTAGGGAGTAACTTACCCTAAAATAGCTATGGGCGATGACTTAAGATCTTAGACTAGGGAATAGCATGCCCCCACAAACGCTATTTAGTCGAATGATTCCTGCCCTAGCCAGGGAGTAGCTTACCCAAAAAAGATATAGGCTACGACTAGGGACCAACGACCAGGGAGTAGCGCAACCCCATAAATGTTGCTATAAGTTGCATAGTGCCCCCACTCGATTGTCATTCCAACTCCCTTTCGAGAGACTCTCAACTCCCTCTGAGTTCAATAGCTAAGAAATAGTAAGCTAGCTCCGTAATGATAGTCAAAGATATTAGAACCTTGTATAATTTCCCTCCAAAGGTATGAACATTATACTTGATCGCTCTTTTACTTCCGCTTACACCAAGTTCAATAGTCGAACAACAATAGGCTAGCTCCATAGTCGTGGCTGAAGAGATCAAGATCCTCACTTGAAATACAAAGAACCCTCAAGTTACTCCAAGCTATGTCAAGTTCAATAGCTGAGCTACAGTAGGCTAGCTCCATAGTCGCGGTCATAGAAATCGAGGTCATTAACTTCACTTATGTCATGTAAAAAAGCCAAACAATAGTAAGATAACTCCATAAATGTAGTCAAGAGAATCAAATGCGCAACAATATATTACAACTCCTAGAGGAAAATCATCTTCTGGGGTCGAGGCACTATAGGTATTAACTAATGTCCTTCGATTGGGGGATAGCGCATCCAAAGGAAACCACCACTGTAAATCCAAGGACCCCCTCCTCGAATAAATAATTATTAATGAAGATCCGTACACCCAGCGCTATAGTCGATCACTTTATTCATGAATTATACACTCAATGCTACATCTCAAATTATTTTGCTCCAGGTTTGAACGCCTAGAATTACATTATTCTCACTCACGTCAAGTCTAATAAAGTGGATAGTATAAAAGTAAAAATCCACAGAGTTGGTCGAGATCAATTACTTCAGGTATACCTCGATAATAAATATTTATGTAAATGCTACAATACATCGAACAACATACATCATGATATGTTACATCAAGCTCGGCCCATATGGCTAATCTTCCCAATCTATAACTGGACCATGGCTTGTGTTCCCGGCAAGATCTCTAGTGCCAAAAGAAACTCCCCGGCTAGCGCCATAAGCAACACCTCGGTCAGTTCTAGGAGCAACTTCTCGGCCAGCGCTGAAACAACTCCTCAGCTAGCGTTCGAAGCATTTCCTCGGCCAGTGCTAGGAATATCACCTCAGCCAGTACCATGAACAACTCCTTGACCTATGCCATGATCATTCTCGCCATTTTTGCTCAAAATGCTCCCACGGCCAGTTGTAGGGGTTTTCCCTTACCCAAGCTTGGGGCATTCTTGCGGATCAATCTATGAACTCTACCTTGTCTAGGTCCCTCGACCCTTAGAGAATCCGATCATTGTGAGAACACCTGACTCCTTTTTCCCCAGTTCGTCAAGAGGTAGTTTGATGTAATTAATGCATCAAGGGATCTGGAGGGCCGAATCATTTCTTAGGGAGCTCAAAGCCTCGACATGCCTAGTCCTAGAAGTAGAATCTTTCTGGGAAGACCTTCTGACCCTTGCAGCCCTAGCAGCTAGTTGGATTTCCTCTAACCACCTCCCAGCCTCATTATGGCGGAGGCATACTCGGGAGTTTCGTGAAGTCCACATTCACACATCGAATTTGTAGTCTCACGGAGGTGCTATGAGAATTTTAAATCCACGAGTCTTACTCATACCTCCCCTGAACATTTGAAGCACCGTGGATTTGCGAGAATTTGGCCTCTTTGAGGTTTTCTTAGTACTGGTAGATGGGACCATTGAACCACCAGCATCACTTACCAACTGATAATGAACTATCCCATCTTCAATCTTAGCAACATAAACTCGATATTGTTAATAAGGTCAGTCTAAAAGACCCCCATTGCAAAGCCCATCGACTCGAGGACTCTCTGAGAGTCTCGATGAACTTCGCTAATGAGGCGAGAATTGTCATTTACAAGATCTTCTAGCATGGTAACGTGGGCTTCGATAGCCCATCTCAAGGTATTGATCTCCTCCTAGGCACACCTATTTTGCTCTACCATCTCATTGGCACAAGTTTGGAACTTTCTTACCTTGTCTGTTCAGGTGGCTATTATTACGCCAGAGTGATGTAGGGTTCGAATACTGAGCACTCGCATTACACATATGCCTTGGCCTTGTGTATGAGCCTCGAGCTCTCTACTCGTTATCGAGCCTCGACGTTAAAGACTAGATATCATACTCCCCCTTATGGGTACGTTGACTTTGGCACTCAGCCTCTCGACCTTTTTCTTCTCATTCTCAGGCTTCAACTCAAAATTGGCTGCACTCAGCCTCTCATTCTTGAGTTTCTGCCCAAAATTGGCAGCACTAGGCCTCTCATTCTCGAGCATTTGCTCAAAATTAACTGCACTCGGCCTCTTATTCTCGACCCTCTGCCTAAAATGGGCTGCACACTACCTCTCGACTTCTCTTTTCTCATTATTGAGCTTTTGCCCAAAGTTGGCACTCAGCCTCTTGGTCTATGCATCGATCGTGCAACACCTCGGTCACAATAATGGGGGGGCTGGAGCTTAGGGAAGAGAGAGCTCGAGGCCTACTGTGGCCAAATCTTTTTTAAAAAAAAGTTTGAATCAATGTGTCGAAAGCAGAGTAGTCATGGATTTTGACACCTCTTGGAAGGTGGGAACAAACTTAACCTTAGGTTTTTGCTTCTGGGCCACAGTTTTTCCTCTTCATTCATCACAGGACACCCCTTTTGCTTTCTCGAAGCCCCTCCGTTCGAGAGTATTTGAAAGCTTACTGGCAAGGCTTTCAGAGGACATTTTCCCTAACTTGCATCCCACTTGCTTCTCATCGTATCTAGGGTTTTCATCAGAAAATTCTTCGAAATCCCATATCTACTCGGCATCAATAGGTGTACCCTCGTTAACTATTGATTCAATCACCTACGGTGACTGGGCTCATTCCTCCTCACAAGAATCCTCGTTATCTGGCATATCTTTAAAAGGGATTTGGGATTTAAATCCCTCGACATTCGAGGGATAGTTTCTCCCTCTTTCCTCTTGATCTCTCTCCCTTTTTCCTCCCCTCTATTCATGCCCCGCCATCGTTTTGCCATCCCTAAAGGCAGTGTGCCCTAAACCTCGACGCACCACAATTTGGTATACAAACCCCCGTAAACCTCCAATGGCCAGTTGCATGAGTGACTCACTGGTTTTGAGAAGTAGAAATTGGGCATCTTCTAGGATGTGATGTCGAGAAGGAAAATCAGCCATAAAATTGGGTACCTTCTTTAACTTTACAACTGACTCCTCGACCTCTAGTACATTTTGGGACTCATCTCTCTCTAAGGCAGGAATAACCTTACCTATAGGATCCTCCACCTCAGGTGAGAGGATTTCCTCTGTTAGGTGTTCCCTCTGCTAAAGACTGGTCAAAATTCCAAGCATCGCTGATACCCACGAGTGGATTTCCATTAACCATTGATTCAATTTTTCCCGGTTATCGGATTTTCCTCCTTTGGTGAAAATGCTCATTTTTTGCTTCAAAATGATGTTCTGTATTGACGAACATGGAGAATGTTCCCTCTCTCGCCTAATGGGATTTGTCAAGCGCTATTCGACTGTTTTCCCCACTCTCTCTTTTCACGCGCACCCTTCTATATTCGGAGCCAATGACACTCATTTGAGAAAACCAAATGCTACATCAAGAACTGAAGTCTCTAATCTCTCAAACGAGCCTCCTCGCAAGGCTCCTAACTCTTCAACCTATCTTGAGAGCCTCTCGAACCTCGAAAGAACCTTCTTGATGATACATAATCTTCAGTGGCCCATTACTAATGGAGTAATGGACCACAAGTCAAAAGAATGAGCAATCACAATAATATTGGCTGTTGGGCCTACCTGACCCAATTGGGTTAATGAGTATTATGATTCAATGTAAACCCTAAGGTTACTAGAGTATATATAGCAAGATATGTCTATCATTGTTTATTCATTCAATATTATTCCTCATTACTCATATTGGGCTGACTTTACTATCGAGGGTTTCCCCCAAAAAAAACTATGGGGACTTTGTCTTTGATGTGCCCATATTATACCATTATTTTGGGGATCTTTTATACTCATTTTGGTAGACTTTTGTGCTTTGGATACTCTATTTTACCTTGAAATTCTATTACTAGAGTTAAGAGCGACTTTA
>JAULKK010332511.1:0-10421 GCA_032355705.1 Rubia peregrina | reverse complement strand
GGCACGGGTTATCGGCGGGTTCTTGGCACGGGCGAAGAATCGACGGTGGCCCGGACGATGGGTTCAATCGTAGGCGGACGATGGGTTCAGTCGACGGCCGTCGAAGGGCGTGGACGACGGAGTATTTCGAGCTTCAAAATTTCAGATCTGGTTTCCCCATTTCTTTTCCCGATTTAAGCAGTAACAACAGAGATATGAAGGGCAGAAATTAATTTCTTCAAAGTTTGGGGACCAATCTTCAACAACAGGAAAGAGGGGGTATGTTAGACATTTCCCATATGAAATGGGACTGCATGGAGCAATTTAGGGGCTGCAAAGAGCAGCTCCGATACCATAAGAATGATAAATAACCCTTTAAAAGCAGACTGGAAGTTATTTAAGCTAGCTAATGAAATTAACCTGAAACTTGGACAATCTCAATTATCATACATCCTTGGATAAGCCGACCATGTTGCTGATTCTATTGCTAAATTTTCCCTTATCAGCAAAGTAGATAAACATGGCAATTCAAGGAACTTCCACAGACAACAAGAGGCATCATTTTGATGGATATGAACCATTTTCCTGCTTTAAGGATCAATATGAATCACAATAGGAATGGATATTGCTGATATACTCTTTTCTTCCTGCATGTCCATTATCATTGTGTCAAACCTAGTCATCACTATAAAGAGGTCAACTCTCTACAAGCTGCTGAATGGAAGGAAGACTCAGCAAAGTCTAAGGCAGAAGGAAACTGATTTATGTCTCAACCACTCCCACGCCTTATTCAGTTTTGATAACACTCCCCAACTCAAGTTCTTTCTCCTTTTGATTGAAAGCTTGGCACAAAATTTGATCTTTAGTGTTTCTATCATATGACTGATTATCTATGTAAACAGTTTGTTTATCTTGATAATCCCCCCTGTATAGCTTTACAACTTCATATTTTACCTATTAGGGTCGGCCTCCTACTTGACACCATAACTTAAAGAGAATAACTAATACTAAAGTCCTCACATACGACACCAATCTTGTGGAAAGTTCTCTCCAAATAACGATCACAGTTCCAGTCAGTGACTAACCAAAAGCACTTTTGTCCTACAAGAATGTCCTAGGGTAAGAAGCTCCGGTGCTTAATTTAGTACTGAGTATTTGTGTTTAATTTTCTGGTTTCCTAATGTTACTTACCTTGATTCCTTAATCTTTCATCCATTTAAGGGCTTTCACACCCTACATTGTCGAGGTGTCGCATGATGTGAAAGACGTGCTTATCGTAGACATTATGGTGGCTGTATAAATCTTATGAGCTATGTGTCATAGGCCATGTTCTTCCGATCGTGGGTTGAGTTGTAGTCACTTGCATGGGTGTGGATGATTATTTCTCCGTGCAGATAATGTGCACTGTGCGAAGTTTTATTGTTGATCAATATTCACTCTTCACTTGTATGAACACTTCGTTGAGCCTTGCATGAGCTAGGCCTATTGTTTGGGCTATATATACCACCTCACACTTGGATTGACAAGGCAAAGGAGTTCTTGTACCTTGTTAGCATAGCTGCGACTTATGATTTGATTGGTTATGGTAGCATGTTTCCAGTGCTCACCTCTTTCACATCATCGTCCTTGTCTACGTGTACTAGATCGATGGCTTTACACAAGTCAATTATTCGATTAACATCATCTATCAATTGCCCTTAGTTAATTGAATGCACCATCGATTGAGGTTTGCAAGGGGTTATGAGCTTCATTGCAATATCCATACACTGCCCTGCTACCTGTTGATCACTTCTCACCATTGTGATGCTTGTTGGGATAGGGAATTTCATAACATAATGGTAAGAGGACCATATTGCCTTAGCAGTCTTTATCTAGGGCATCCCTATGATATTATTGAAAGGACTTGGGGCGTCTATTACGATGAAATCACACGAGACTTTGCACACTTTATCCTTCTGACCTATGGTCACTGGTAGTTGTATGTTCCCTATAGGAATTTCTTATTATCTCTCGAAGCCAACTATAGATAAAGTTTCTTTCTTCAAGTATGACTTCGTGAATTTGAGATTTTCAAAGCAGTCATCGAACAACACCACCGCGCTCCATCATCTATAAAGATGGTGTGCACTTTAGAGTTTCCTATTATTCCGTTATGATTGAGGATCATCGTGTGGTGATGCATTTGGGACTGTGTCTTGCTCGATAAATGTGATTGTCTTGTTAACGTGCATTATTTTATTTGTAGGCTCATGTGATGACAAGTAGCTTGCCCTCTCTTTCCATATGTTGTGTGGAGTGAATTCGGTAGACACATGGATACACGACATTACAAAGTCTAGACCACTATCTATCACATTTTCTCCTTGCTCGATTGTCGCTGCCATCTTCTGTTATAGCTTTGTGTAAGGCTGGGTTACACTCGTGTTCTTCTCTGTACCATAATTATATTACCTCACTGGTGAGTATTCCTCTATTTTACACTAGGTGAGTCATCCTTCACAGAGTAATTATTCTACTTGCCTTCAGATACTATTGCAACTATTTGTGTCATGGCCACAATCTCTGTGCAATTCACAATAGTAATAATCGCACCTTTTGTCTGCTGGAAATCTATTACGCGTTGGTTATCAAAACAACTCCATATGATTCTACCATATGTTGTTGATCATTGGTTCTTTCCCTCTTACGATTGTGGTGCCTTTTCCTTTCTTGATCACCTCCCTTCCTTGGGTGGCTTCTTCGGATCTTTTCTCGCATCACTCATTTTCCAGGTTTTGTTGTTTGCTTCCTCTAGTTGAATAAATTTCTACACCATTTTTTGGAGTTCTCTTGGGCTTTGTGGCATGTCTGCTGTGAGTTTCATGTAGAATTATCCTGATCTCATTCTGTTCATGATTACCCCCAACGACAATGATTTGTGAAATCTTTGACCTCTAGGGTTTCTGAAACTATGCGATCATGGTACTCCGGTGATACTTTCTCACTTTTTGTTGCGCGATGTTCATTAGGTCCACGAATGTCTCTGTGAACTTCCACTTTTAGATGGAATCTTCCCATGAACATATCTGCCAATTGCGCCCAGGTCCGGATACTCCGCTAGGGTAGGCTATCGTACCAAACTATTGCAGCCCCTGCAAGGAAGATAGGAAAGGTTTTGCACACTAGTTGGATGAGTGCATCACCAAACCTCATGCTAGTTCACTAAGAGTACGGGAATTCCTTTGGATTTGTCAATCTATCATCGGCCTTTATCTGGGTGAGTAGTTTGAAGCATTTTGGCATTTTAAATTTTTACAGCTCTTCTAGTTACAGGAAGTGTTCTGCTTCATCCCAACATTGTGTGATTTTCCAAAATGGCACCCACTTTTAACCGAAATTCACAGTTGGTAACCAAATTTTGAATTTGTCCTGTAAAGGTACCCACTTTTTCATTTATGTCTTAAAAGGGTATCTTTTAGCAAAAAATGGGTACCAGTTTGGATCAAAATTGTGCCATAATGGTACCTACTTTTAGCTAAAAGGTACCTTTTTGGGATATTTATGAAAATGTGGGTACGTTTTAAGAACAATTCTAAAAATAGGGTACCAACTGTGAATTTCACTTAAAAGTGGGTACCAATTTGGACATTTTCTCTCTCCACATTATATGTCCCTGCTCTGTCCTGGTTTTCGAGTTGTTCTCCCATCCGGTTTTTTCCATTCTCTGCTCCTTGTTAGGTTCCTAGGTGGTCTTGTGGTTTTTTTCCAGTCCCATGGTAGTGCTAACAAACTGTATGTAGAGTTTCTTTTTGTTTGCCTCTATAAAATCCGCAAAGACCAGTTTTTCCTTATCTACCTGAGGAAATTACGTTTCAATGTCATCTTTAGATTACCGAACCTCTTTGATTGAGATATTTTTTGCCAACTTGGCATATTTGTTGGTGACGTTGGGTTTGTCAGCTATAGTAGGTTTGCCAATGGTGGCATTGGTTCTGTCATGTTCTCAGGCTGGCTTGTTTATCTCATGGACCTTGACACCATCACTTAAAGGGAACAATGAAGGTTTTTCCTCATAGATGGCGCCAGTGATGCATTTATTCCCTCCAGGTGATGGCAGCAGTTCCAGTTCATGGGTAGCTAAAGATGCTTTGATCCTGCGATGAATCTCCCGAATTGGATCCGAGGTAAAAACTTGCATGCTTAAGTTAGTATTGAGCACTTGTATATAATCTTTCTAATTGTTATTGTTACCTCTCTTAATTCTTTAAGCAATCATTTATTTGTAGCCTTCTACACCCTGTATTATCAGAGTGCCACCTGATATGGAGGTCGTGTTGATCATCACTACCATGGTGGTTGTATAACTTTTCTGAGCGCATATGTCATGGCTGCATTCTTTCAATTGTGATAGTGATCAGATATCCCTCCTGGAGCGATCTTGTACGTTGGTGTTCTCTCCTCATCTACACGAACACTTCGTTGATCTCGCTAAGTTACCTTATGTATGGGTTGAGTCTAATGTTTGGGCTATATATACCACCAAGCTTTGTTCGCTCACTACTAAACTATTACACTTAAGATAGAGTTCAAGTATATTTGGTTGCATTAAGTTGTATTAAGATTTTTGGTGGTGGGACCTACTCATATTCTTCTTCTTCTGTATTAGAAGTATGAATGGATTGATCCGAATAATTAAATAAAAAAATTCACTGGAAAAGACAACCACAAACATTTAATTAGGGAAAAATAATAGAAAGGTAATGATGAAGAAAGAATCATAATTCAACAATTTTTATTTGAAAAAAATCATTTAAATGTGTTGGGGAAAATGTGTAACAACAATTACAATAAGTAAAATTGACATTCAACTCAACTAGGCTCAAACAATAACTAATATATTGGAAGGATATCTAAACCAAATATCAACTAGACTAATCGTCTATTCAATTACAGATTAGAGATTAATAAACATACAACTTCACTCGCGCTATCTCTCAAGCCCTCACTGCCACTCATTGCCACCCTCAGCTGGTCAACTGAAACCCTTACCACAATCGCCACCCTCACCCGTTGAACCCTCACCGGCGATTTTCATTTACTCTGAGGTGTCGGGAAAGGTTTGATTTGTGGCATGATTTTCCTTTTGAACCAAAGTCGAAACCCATTTCATTTTCGAGAAATACTACAAAGAAACTGGTTCGGAAAATGTGATCTAGCTCGAGTTTTAGCAGTGGCAGGGAGAGATGATGGAGGAGTTGACGGATTTCGTTATAAAGAAGATCAACTGGTTCCATCTTAAAACTATCGCCTTCCACAAGATTAGGATGTTCCAGAAGGCCAACTGACCTTCTCATCCACAAGCTGTTGTTCCAACGCCTCGTCCATGAAATCGCCCAGCTCGTCGACCTCGAACCTTCTCACAAAACGATACTCTCATCTACCGACATTCAGCTCGCGCAAGGCTACCACCTTCACTCGTCGATTCCACCACGGTTCAGCTCAGCGAGAAGAAGGTACTTAAGAACTGGAGACTTGCTCTGCAAGTACTTAAATTTTCCTGCTAAAGATATCTCCTCTGATGAGTTATACTGAAGTAAGAGAACTGCACGAACAGAATAAGAAATGAGACACCAAAGAAAGACACACATATCCAGTATATTTGAGATAGAGTTCAAGTATATTTGGTTGCATTAAGTTGTATTAACTAGAGTTTAAAACACACATACCCGTTGAACCCTCACCGGCAATTTTCATTTCCTCCGATGCGCCAGGAAAGGTTTGATTTGTGGCACGATTTTCCTTTTGAACCAAAGTCGAAACCCATTTCATTTTGCAGAAATACTACAAAGAAACCGGTATGGAAAACGTGACCTAGCTTGAGTTTTAGCAGTGGAATTGAGAGATGATGGAGAAGTTGGCGGATTCCGTTATGAAAAAGGTCCACCGGTTCCGTTTCAAAACTATCGCCTTCTGCAAGATTAGGAAGTACCAGAAGACCAACTGACCTACTTATCCACAAGTTGTTGTTCCAACACCTCGTGCGTGTAATCGCCCAGCTCGCCGACCACGAACCTTCTCACAAAACAGCACTCTCATCCACCGATATTCAGCTCGCACAAGGCTACCACCTCCACTCATTGACTCCACCATGGTTCAGCTCGGCGAGAAGAAGGCACTTAAGAACTGAAGACTTGCTCTGCAGGTACTTCAATTTTCTGCTAAAGATATCTCCCTCTGATGAGTTATACTGAAGCAAGAGAACTGCACGAGCGGAATAAGAAAAAAGGTACCAAAGCAAGACACACATATCCAGTGCTTCTAGATGCTGATTGGGGATCAGAAAGAGTTTTAAAGGATGAAGTTGCCCTTTGTTTGGATGCAACATATTATTAAAAAAATATTGGAAGATTTGTAATTCATAGACGTTTTGATGAAGCAAACTTAATTGACATTCAAATTGAAAATTGGAGAGCCCTAATCATCACTACTAACATCTTTGGTGGAGGAATTGAACAGAGTGAACGTTGAGAACAAGGAACTGAAAGAAATACTGTTGGTGTTTTATGAAGCATAAAGTTATTTAAGTATAATTGGATTCGAGTAGTTGTGAACTTGGGACGTTAAAAAAAATTCGGTGGTGTGGAGTGCACACTTGTATAAACTATCTACGAGCTTACAGGTTTAGGATAAGTATTAAACTTGTGTTTTGTCCTGGTGTGGAAAGATTTATCGTTTCAGAGTTTATTATAACTCTGATGTGGTGGTGCGTATTTTCTAACTTCTCTTCGATGGAAAGAATAAGGGTGATTATGGACGATACATTGAATGTGGTGGTGCAATCTTGAAAGATGTACCGTGTGAAAAAATGCATCATTTCAGAATTTATAATTATGATAGATACATGGTTTAGTGTGGAATGATGAAGTGTTGTGTCTTTTCACAATATTTGTTTCCTATATATACAAACATACGCATGCACGGAAAAAACACAAAATTATAAGTGAATTATCATAATTTCTCAGACATACGTAGCAACCAAAAACACAGTTACTGAAAAGTATTCTCTTGATTCGATCCTAGAACAAGAGGGATTCTCGATTGTTTTATCCTCGAAGGGAATTTGTGTAACCCGAGATTGTAATAGGGTCGAATTACTCTTTAAGGAAGGCATACGTAACGCAACTCACGTCGATATCCAAGAAATTTTATCACAATCATCCAATCATGATTTTGTTGTTCCATTGGAATGCAATATTACAACATTTACTCCAACAATCTTAAAGAGTAATAATTGAACCTATTGGATGATGATTTTAGTGGTGCATATGTCACATGCATGGATTGGATATTAGACGAGAGGGTACATCATATAACATGTAACCATGAAAGAATGTGGATGATGCATGCAGTGTTCCAACATGCATCGTGTTTCCTAACTCCTCCTGCCAAATTTCATAATCATCTCGAAGCAGAATTATTGGAGGAAACTTATTTGGGAGCAAATGGGAAAATGAGACTCACCAGGAAGGTTGAGGTGAACCGTAAATTAGCAGAAAGTTCAACTGCTAGTAAAGAAGTGGAATGGTTACAGAATTTAGTATATGAAATTATGTTATGGCCTAAGCCAGTAGGTGGATAAGGCTTATAATGAACTTTATAATGCAAATTTAGACATATGGGCGCTAGGCTTAGCGTGAATTGTGAGTTAATAACTCATGATGTGATTTAAGTTGATTTTGTAAGATACCATCGCAATCTAGCGGAACACTTGACGAATGACTTGTTAGGGACTTGATACACAAGTTGATCATCGGGATGGGTTTAAAGCGTAATTAAATCTTTGAAAATGGGATACCCAATTTTGCTCTGATACGACGTTAGAGAAAATTTCAATGTGGAAGGCCTATTGTTTGAGATTGAAACATATGATTTTATAACCCGAAGGTAATATGTTAGGACATGCATGGAAGTTAGGTTGAAGTTTTAGATTTTTAATGGATCCTTTGACAAAGTACATTTATCAGTGTACGATTAAAGAGATTCAACTATATGAAGTGTGAATTGTAGTCGCTTTCATTAGCTCAGGCTTGGCTTTGTATGCACTCATGAATGAATAGAGACACGTAACTTGTATAGTGTCAGTTTTAAGCTTTTGAGTTGTATTGGAACTTGTGTGTGGATTATCCTCAAGTGTTCAAATGGGTTGAAGGGTTCAATATTTAGAGACACCCCAATTCTCGAATATTTGGAATGTGTAATTCACTAAGGTGAAAATTCAATCTTCAAGACATTTTCATTTATGCACTTGTTTGGTTTGGTTGTTGGATTTTTTTTGAATCAAGGATAATACTTATATGGGGAGGATTATTGGTGTTTTAAGAAACACAAGCTATTTAAGTATGATTGGATTCGAGTATGTTAAAACAAATTTGGTGGTGCGGAGTGCACACTTGTATAAACTTTCTACGAGCTTACTGTTTTAGGATAAGTATAAGCTTATGCTGGTCAGAATTTTGATGACTAACATGTATTATTCTGGTGTGGAAAGATGCGATGTTTCATAATTCATTTCTGGTAACTATAGTACATTGGATGTGAAAAATGTAATTGTTTATGTGGAGAGATGAATTGTTTCAGAATTCATTTCTGATAACCACGGTACATTGGATGTGGATAATGTGATCATTCATGTGGAAAGATACGTTGTATTAGAATTGTATCAGAATGGTGCATCGTAAGTGTGATGGCCTATAACCCACAAATTCCACGAAGGGTGGCATCTTCTCGGGACATCTCCTATAGAAACATGTGTATGCATGCATAGAATGATAAGTAATTTTTTAATAATTTTCTCAGATTTACTCAGCAACCAAAACACAGTTGTTCAAAAGTATTCTCCTGATTCAAGCCTAGTACAGGAGGGATTCTCGATTGTTTTACCCTCGAAGGGAATTCGTGTAACTCAAGGTTGTAATAGGGTCAAATTACTCTTTAAGGAAAACGTATGCAATGCGACTCACATCGATATCCAATTTTTTTACCACAATCATCAAAGATTGATTACAGCATTCCATTGGAATGAGTATTACAGAAAGTTACTCCAACACTACGACACATTACCAACTACCAAGAAGTCATGCCATATGTAAAGATAATATTTAGGGAAATAAGAATTCTAGGTATGGTGTTTTCTAGTATCAATAGTAAATGTAGATAGACAAGTTATAGAAAATGTGCACAACCTTGCACAATCGGGCATGCCATCTGAAACCCATATTTTCAACATATCCATGAAAAGTAGCCCTTTGTTTTTTTTTGAAAAAACAATTATGCTCTTAAGTGATGTTTACTATAATTTAAGTTATATTTAATACTCTTTAGTTTTCAATGCTATCATTTTAACCTAACACTGACTATGTTGGAACATAGTCTATAACAGAAAATATCTATTCAATAGCTGATCTTTATCCTTCCAGCTAGGCCTTCTCAGCTTCCAACTTGACATTTTCTGCCTCCAAAGCTGCTAGCTGGATCGAAATGACACCAAGCCTTGCATTCAGAGCATCCAACTTAGCCTTCTTGTCATTTGGAACATAACTGGAACTGGAAGATTTTGGCACCCAAGGAAGATCCTTGACTTGTGTTAACCCAAATGTTTTCTTGTTTGGCTTCAATGGCTCGGTCTCAATAATATCATCCTTTGACTTAGCCTTGACTCTCTCACTTCTGACAAGTGCAGAGATAATGCATAGATGGATCAGAGACTGCTTAGCCTTCAGAGTTACATCCAATCGAACAATAGCTTGCTGAATCAAGAGTCCAAGATTTACTGGCTTCTGTGTTCCAACACCGTAAAGTAATTTTTTCCATTTCTCGTGTCAGAGCAGTTGTGTTGGAATATGGCATTTGTTGACTGCAACATGGTACAGTCCAAAAATCTTGAAGTCAGGCATGAAGCCTGAGAATAACCAGTAGCTCCCCACACAGTCCTCACACCGCCAGAAATCTCAGCTAAAATCTGATCATCAGTGACCTCCAAATCTTCATAAATACACCCTCAAATCTAGGTGTTTTTAAAAAATTACAACCTTCCCTCTCACATAGACTCGGTTGAACTAGGGAGAATTATCATCAAGAATTTCAACCATGATGTTGGAGTACACTTCACACACCAGATGCCTGTTGTAGTCCACAAACCATGTGGTCGCCTTTCTCATCCCTAACAGTTTTATAAAATCAGATACTCCACTCGGTTTGTAGGCAATAAGGTCAACAGACCTTTCGGCTATAATCATTCTCTAAAAAAATACCTCAGATATCTCCGCACAGTTTGCATTATAGAAGATCTCAGAAAATGCATCAATTACAGGCGGAGAAGGTAGAGTAGATTTTTTTTCTTGGGTAAAGGTCCAGCCACTTTGGCCTTCTTGAATGGCACTGAAGTCTCGGCCTCGTCAATCTTC
>JAULKK010332501.1:0-10842 GCA_032355705.1 Rubia peregrina | reverse complement strand
ACCGTTCTTCCTTAGTAGGCAAGGGGAAGATCCTAACAAGTACCTTCTTGATTTCTATATGGTATGTAGTGGGATGCTTCCCAATGGAGTGAACGATGATCTCTATATGTTGAAGGCCTTTCAATTCTCCTTGCGAGATGTCGCAGGAGATTGGCTCCATTATATTCCACCCTGGAGCATTACTTCTTGGATCGAGTTGAAGAAAAAGTTTCTCTCCAAGTACTTCCTAGCTTCAAAGTCTGCCATTTTGAAGTAGGACATTAGCAACTTCATCCAATGGCATAAGGAGTCTTTTTACCACTATAGGGAGAGGTTCAAGAAAGTTCTAGAAAGTTGTCCGTACCATGGCTATTCGGATGAAGATCTAGTCTATATTTCTATAATGGTCTTATTGATCAAGACCAACGGCTAGTGAGGGGAGCATGTGGTGGTTCTCTTGGAACCAAATCCTCGAGGGAAGCTATGGAGCATTATGAAGAGCTAGCCGAGGAATCAAGAAACTTTAGCTCGAGGGCCGATTTGAAAAGGAAAAATCCCAACCATGCTAATAATTCTTCCAACCATGGAAAACTTGAAGACCAAGTGTCTAATATCACCTCTATGGTCAAGGCGTTGATGACTCAATCTAGGGCAAAACCTCATGTCAAGTTTTGTGAGATTTATTCTTCTCTGCATCCTACAGACGCATGTCCCACTTTCCAAGATGATTATGTGGAGGAAGTAAGTGCAATGGGATGAAAAGGAGGCAAATGGGATAAACCAAGGCTACCAAGGAGGCGGAGGTTACCTAAACCGGCCTTATAATGCAGATAATCAAGTCCACCCATACCTTCATTGTGGGAATGTACAAGGTGGCCAAAATGTTCAACCTTACTGCCCTCCTCAACAACCATACCAGCCACCGCAACCGCAATACCCTAGGCTTGGTGATAAGCCCATAATCAAGGTGAAAGTTTGGGGATGTCAAACCAAGAAATCCTGTAAGCGATTGGGAAGTTGACAATGTGTGCAGACAAGAATGAAAAGAACCAAGAAAAGATCGACTCTAGTATCAAAAAGCTAAAGACGTAAATGAACCAAATGGCTCACATCTTGAGTCGAATGAAGTCTAGAGATTCGGGAAAGCTTCCATCTCAACTGGAGCTCAACCCTCATCAAAATGTGAGTGCCATCTCTTTGAGGAGTGGAAAGGAAGTGAGAGATCCCCAAGGCAAGGCTGTTGTTGAGCGGGTGGTTGAAAAGGAAGAAGATGGGGAGAAGAAGGTCGGTGAGTTAGCCAATGAAAAGAGGAATGAAGGAGAAGAAGTGGAAGAAGAGAACTTTGTGCCAAGGTCGGGATTAAATCCAAAAACCTCATCCCCTCTTCACAAGAAGTCCAAAATGGCGGAGATCCATATCTATAAGATGGAACCACCATTTCCGGAGGCCTTGAAGGATAGGAGGACCAAGGAGGACATCAAAGACATCTACGAAGTCTTTCGTAGATGTGAGGTAAACATTCTATTGTTGAATGCTATAAATCATATTCCTAGTTATGCTAAATTTCTTAAACAATTGTGCACAATCAATAGGAAACAAAAATTGCAAAGCAAAAAGAAGAGTGGAAAAGTGAACATGTCTCGGCCATTTTTGATGAGGAGTTACACCCTAAATGCGATGATCCATGAATGTTTACAATTCCTTGTGAGATAGGAGGGAAATGTGGTAAGAAGGTCATGCTAGACTTAGGCGCTTGTATTAATGTGATGCCATATTCTTTGTATGAAAGTCTATATCTAGGCACTTTGCACAAAACCGGGGTTGTTATCCAACTAACCGATCATTCTAGCACATACCCAAAAGGTATTGTGAAAGATTTGTTGGTGAAAGTGGTCTCTTTGACATTCCCCACCGATTTTTATGTCCTTGATATGGAGAATGATAATCATAATACACCTATTCTGTTAGGTAGAACATTTAAAAAACTTCAAGGACGATAATTGATGTGCATAATGGAACATTAACCATGGAATGTAATGGGCGGAAGATGGAATTTGATACAAACAATTCTATTGATCATCCTAGTAGATATCATTCTTGCCAAGCTATTGATGTCATTGATAATATAAAGCAAGATGTTTTTGAGCCCAATGATGGTAGTTCCTCAAAAGTTGACATAGATAATGCTTTAATTGCAAATGTTGTAAGTACTAATCTGAAGTAAAATAATAATGGTGATCATTCTCGTGGGAAATCAACTTCTAGCACCCTCTTGGTGTCCAAGGTAAAGCCTGTAAAGGTAAGTTTTCCTCCTTCTCGTGAGAATAGTTCGGTGGAAGAGTGCAAAGCACCACCGAAAAGTCTTAAATGTCCATCTCTTGGGGAGGAGAGAAACCCCAAATGCTCATTCAATTGAGATTTCCATGGACAAAATGGGTAAGCTACTACACATGTTGAGAAAACATGAGGAGACATTGAGCTATATGCGGAAAGCCTTGGTAGGGGATGATGTGGATCCTCCGTGTTTTGTGCCAGATAGAGGAAAGGAATCCGAACTTTCCAGTCCATGTGAGTAAACTCCAAAAAAGGAGGTAAGTCGTGCCGACGACGTTAAATAAACTTGGTTTTAATTATCTGGAGAGTTATTCATGATTTTCCATTGATTTTAGTTCAATCTCAATTTATGTCATTATTTTCTTCAGGATTCTACGTTGTTCTTTTTATGGTGGTATTTGATATGATTTTGCAAGAAATGAGAAGTGGAGGAAGGCTTGGAAGTTGGTGAGTTTTGTATATGTTTTGAGGGTGGAAAACCCTGTCTGTCGCGAGCGCGAAGGATCCATCGTGAATCGCAACAGATCCATCGCTAGTCGCGATAGCCACGTCGCGAGTCACGACGAACAAGGCATTTTTGCAACTTCCAGGTCCAAACATTCGCGATCGTGATGAAGTCATCGCGAGTCGCTACAGATCGATGTGAGTCGCGACAGAAATCAGAGATTTTGCAACTTCCAGGAGCAAACATTCACGATCGCGATAAGCAGTCGTGAGTCGCGACAACATCCGTCACGAGTACGACGCATGACAACTGTTAATATTCTTTTTGGCCCAGTGTCACGACTCGTGACGCCCCTGTACCGCTCGTAACACTGGGCATATAAATGGGGAATGTTATGGGAAAAGCTTCTCAGTTCTCCCCATTTCATTCCGCCGCCGCGCCACTTCCAATTTCCCACCGCCCGACACCTTTTTCCACAGAATTCTAACCAGAAATGGGTCTTTAAACCGACTGGTACCTCAATTTCTCAACACCAATCATCCAAAATTATCCCCAATTCTCCACAAATACTCCAAGAACCCAAACCCTAGATTTTGGGAAATTTAAAAAATTAGGGTCAATTTTGTTGTGGGTTAGATCAATTCGACATCCTAGTCTTCAATTCGATAACATTCTTCAACTTTATGCTCTTGAATTTATTTATCATTTGAATTCATGATTTGTGATAAGTTGGAAAATTTTAAAGAATGTTAGTTTTGATGATTAATGTAAACATGATTTTTGTGAATTGATGTTCGTGAATATGTTCATTGGTTGGATTGATGTGAATGATGTGGGATGATTGGTTGTATGATTTTTTACTGTGATTATTGTTATGATTTGGCTATCGTTATGATTTTTGACTGTGAATTGTGTTATCATTTGGGGCTGTCATTCTACTTTTGACTGTGAATTGTGATGATTTGTGCTGTGATTTTACTGGCGAATTTGACTTAGGCTTTAGGATGTGATTTTGATTTGGGCTGTGATTTTGGGATGTTATTTTGATTTTGGCTGTCATTCTAGCTGTGAATTTGACTTAGGTTTTGTTGTAGTTTGGATTTGATTAGGTTAGTTTTGCTTTGATTAGGTTAGGTTAGTTTAATTTGGCTAGATTTTGCCTTTGGTTTAGTTTACCTTAGGATACGTAGCTTTATTATTTTGGCATAATATGTTTAGTATTACAATTGTAATGCAACATATGCATGGACTTACATGCATTTTCTTTCTTTCTTTGAGTTGCATAGTAGTTAGTGTAAATATTTTCTTTTGAATTAACATCCGAGTGTTAATTGCAGCTCTTATTTCCCTGTGCGCCTGATGTGTTTGATGTATTGAATATACATGGCCTCGAAGAAGAGAGTGAGAGAAGGCCCGTTTGCCCCACCTCCACTTCCTCCTCCAGCAGCCGAGCCTTCTCCACCACCTATCCCAGATCGATTCATGGGATTGCGTCGGATCACCAGCGCTTATGCTCAACGGTGGGACATTTTGTCCACCAGGAAGATTCAGGAGACCTGCTTAGCTGATGAAGCGGCTTTGGATTCCCTACAGCTCAAGGAGCCGATCCTATGCCACCTTGACAAAGGGGTTTGCGAGATTTTCTATCCCGAGGAGCTCCCACGTATCAGAGGTACACTCTTGAGCTCCTATCCACGATCAAGACCTATACTGAGATGGATGGGGTGTCGTGTGAGAGGTTCATTTGGTTCCACATGAATGACCGATCCTATGAGATGAGCCTCTCGGACATCGAGGCAGCTTTTGGTAGGCACACTGCAGAGGTCCAGGCGAGGCTTGATCCCGAGAGGTGTACACCCATGATGGAGAAGAACTTCTTATTCTGGTACGCCATCACTCGGAAGGCCAGAAATGTAAGGGACAAGAATAACACCATCATTCATCCTGCACTGCGGTATGTGCACCGCCCCCTATCCTCCACTCTATTTTGTCGTGCTGAGGCGACAAAAGTCCCCAATGATGAGATACAATTTTTATGGGAGTTGACCAGCTAGGGGATGGTATACGGAGGATGGGCAGAATTATGGGTTGTTAGAATCCTGGAGGCGACGAAGAAGGACAAGGGAGAGATTTCAGCTGGGGGCATGACCACACTGTTAGTGGACATTTGGCCATTGAGTTACTTAAGGGCATTCAGCGGCAGGGGCGCACCGAAAACTAGCACCGTTTCAATTCACAAATTCCAAGACCAGCCTAAAGTGTGTGAAGAATAACGTGAGGCGTACTAATATATTGGAAAAAAAATGAGGTTCTAGCAGACGGGGTGCACTAAACAACGTGGGACACAGATAAAAAAGGATCAAAATGGAGTACGGGTTGACGGCCCATGCTGGCTGACATGAACCCTGTTGGCACAAGGGGAATGGATTGTTCCAAGGCCAGAATCTCGCACCGTCTTGAGGCTACGGCCCGTTCCGGTGTGTCACGCCAGCACTAGGCCTCCTAGTCCGACATGGGCCGTGCCACGCTCCACCCCCGCAACAATTATGGATGCTAGGGTTTTTGGTTATTTTTAGCCTATTTATAGGCTCAATTCCCTAATTATATATATATATATGGACCCATGTCTACTAGAGTTTAAGTTTACGCTCATTTTTAGATCTCAAGAGTAGGTTAGAGAGAAAATACTCTTCCTTCTCTCTAGGTTCTTTTCTTTTCTTTTTATTTTTCTTTTACCCAAAAGTGTTGATCCAATGAAATACTTGGGTTCAATGCTTAGGGATTAGGGATCTACCCTGGGGATAACATTTGTATTCATGTGTTAATGTTCATTTTGTGAGATTTCTGTATTTACCTATTTCTATGTGTTTTGTGATTAATATGTTGGCTTGTTCTTAATATTCTTGTGAATTACATGATTGTCACACTTTTTGGCACACAACTAAGTCTACTTTCTTGGTTGTTTATCATTGCTACCCCCAAGAAAGGAAACCTAGATGCTCTTGGGGTGACAATACTTCAGAACTAGACGTGTGCACGAAGGTTACCATTGTTAATTGTCACTATTGACCATGCCCTAGTTAGCCGACCAAAGAGGTCCGAAGGGTTGCGAGTAGAGATAGATTAGGTACCAAACTGAGATTATCTTGTTGATCTTAAACCATCAATAAAACACATACCTCATTTACCTTTGTAGGCGGCCTAGAGGTAATTCGTTTGTGGTGTTCGACCGGAGACTTAATCGTACGGGGAGAATCAGACCTGCACAGTGAGCCATTGTCATTGTTTCACGCTATTAGTAGCGGATGCGAGAATGATAAAAGATTTGATATGTGCACCTCTATGCGACATATATGGGGAAGTTTTGACCATTGTCTACACCATGTGTCACGAACATTAGAATGGAGTTTAGTTCTTGTATTTGATGAAATTAATAAACGAAATGACATTGACCATGTTAAGTAAATATTCCACGAGTGCTAGTTTATATTATTAATTCTTGTGATCAATTGCATGCAAGTAGTTGTGTACAAACTCCCCCAATGACTATTTTTACAACATTGTTTTTCCTAAAACATGTTCGGATTGATGACCAGCCACGGTTGTGTTTAGTTGATTATTAGATTCCTAACATCTCTGTGGATGAGCCCGGTACTTGCCACTATCTTCCATTCTTGGTAGTGTAGTATTAGGAACTGGAGCAACATATAAATCACTATATTTGATCTCTTATAGTCTTCCTCCCATGTTTTCAACGACGCTCAGGAGGGGGCAAGTCAAATTTTGGTGGACCATCTTGGAAACAAAGTTTGCTTGTAAGGAGACTTTGGGAGCTCTACTTGCTTAGTAGGATAAGCCTAGAGGCTTTCTTGGACAAGTACCTGAAGACCTATATTCCATGGACTTTGGAATTCTTAGCAACTTTGGAGAAAATGAAGGAAAGTGAAGGGAGGAAACTCATCTAATTCCACTTGGATGACACTTGATGCGTCCATATTATATGATGATTTTGTGACCCTTTATACTCATTTTGGTATGATTTAGTGCTTTGGATGCTCCATTTTACCTTGAAATTCTATTACTTTAGTTAAGAGCGACTTTAGCACTCTTATCACTTTTAATACAGATTTTGTGAGACGAGGTAATCATTGGAAGATCTGAAGACCATAAAGACTACATTTTGAAGACATTGAAGACCTGGAGAAGGGAGGAGGAGACAACTACACTTAGACCAAAGAGAAGAAAGCTTGTGAGGGCAGCCTACTTTGCCCATTGCGAGTCGCGATGCATGTATCGCGAGTCGCGACGGTCCTCTGCCCAGATCTGCCTTTTGGACTTTTGTACTATAAATACTCTTTTATTCCTCTCTCTTTCCAGCAACCTTTCTCTCTCATGATTTTAGTCATAAACCCTAGTTTTTCTTCCATTTCCATCTTGCTTTCTTCTTGATTTCATGTTTCAATTACTATGGTTGTTTAGTATGGATTCAAGTAACTAAACTTAGTCTTGGGAGCAATTGATTAAGGCTTACAAGCCCATGTCTTGAGAACTTTGTATGAAGCTATTTGATGCTTTGCTATTGTGTATTTATTGTACTTGAATTTGGTTGTTGAACACATTAATGGTATTGGAGGTTTGAGTATATGTATTGCTTGTTTGATTACATGTTAGGGTTTGGAGAAAATAGCTAATTCTCCTTTCTTTTGATATGAAATCCAAAAACATGATTTAGAGCTTCTAATATGGTTGATGATTTGATGAATGCTTGATAAATGTGATAATGTCAAATTCTTTATCATGTTTGTTTTGGGTAGCTAATAGGAGAGGTTTATGAACGTTGAACGCTCTTGGCTAATCTTGTATATATGCATGAATTGGTTCAATTGTTAGACATGGTGTAGGGTTTATAAGTGTTACCAAGCTTGTTGATTCTTCGTTCTTAATGCCACTAATGTGATACTTTTATGCGTTGATCGACTGAAGAAGTCACTAGTGAGGTTTAGCGAGATATGTCGAATTCACTCTTGTAAACTACTATCAAACAAGGATAGAAGATTAATCTTCCCAACAAGTAGTAAATGTATTGAATAAGTTGTATGTTCTATGTTAGATAAGAGGTTTGGAAGTAGAAATCAATTGCGCCCAAGGTCCAGTAATTTGTGTTTAAACTCTTCTTAGTTGTTGCTGCTTAATTAATAGATTTACCTTGTTTGCTAGTTTAACTTGTCCTTAAATTGATAACTTAGAAAAACCAACCCAAAATACTCCCTCTTTATTAGCTTTTTATGTATATGCATATCGTTATATCTATCGTAGTTTTCACCGTTATATGTGAAAATCCTTAGGAAAATCCTCCTTCTTTGTGGACGACCCTGATTTTCCATTATCTACTTAATTGTATTTAGGAAGCATTTAGGGCTTAAAAATATTAACTTTGAGAGGTACGACGATGACCTCCCAACACTTAGTACACTATGTCGCACCGAGACATTGCCAAAGCGTTTGGGTGGAAGTACAGGAAGAAGATTCCAAGGAATCACCGACAAGACCTTTCATTCTCATTAAGCAACTTGTGGAGAATCCTTTCGGGCACTAAGAGGAAGCACCTTTGCAAGAGCATGGCGATTGTCTACCCAACATTGCTTTTACATTCAGCGATTGTTGAACAAGTGAGTATTCTGTCTTAGAGAAATCTCCAAATCTCCAAATGTCCGAGGTTGGATTTCCAAGTCCTTTCGGCGATGACTCTGGAGGGAAACTTACATGGGAAACAAGAAAGGTGGCAAGATTTCTATGGGAGGCATGGCTGGACTTCTAGCCCAACACTTAGGTCATCCGCAGAGCCGGCTATGAGGGTGTGCAAGTGGCTCTTTTGAACAGGGCCCCAATATTTTTGGTAGAAATATTGAAAGGAAGCAATAGGGAAATGCATTTGTGATTTGTCCCACATCGATAGTTTTAGAAACTATTAGGTATAAATTACTTATAGACTAAATTATTTGTTTGGTCCCCAACATATGTCGCAATACCATCTTTTGATCCCAGATGCCAATACCGCGTACATTCGGTACCCAATTTTTTTAAAATGATTTGTTTAGTCCCCAAGGTAGTTTTCAAGGTGATTGAAACACCCACATGAATAATTTGAAGCACCGGTAAATAATAATTCAAGCACCTACATTCTATAACATGAAGCACCTATAAGTATAACTTCAAGCATATAGGCTATACTTGAAGCATCTTCAAGTATAATTTAACTTAAAGCACCTATAAGTTATGCTCGTTAGGTGTTTCAAGTTATTCTTGTTGGTGCTTCAAGTTATAACTCAAAACTGATTCAAACTTAACTTCTAGGTTCTCCAAGTTATACTTGTAGTTGCTTCAAACTATACTCTCAGTTACGCACACACAAACTGCTTCAAAATTGAAGCAATCCCTCCTCCTGCGATCTTTAAAGAAAATAAAATCAATATTGGCCAACATTACTGTGCATATACCAGTATAGTGTCGAACATTTGGAAAATATTAATCTTAACTCTTATACATTAAAGCAATTAGCCGAGATTTTTGTACACTAGGAAACATAACAAAGAATTGCTGAATGAGTTCTTTTAACAACACTTCATATGCACAAAATTAATTACCAACTTTCTATAATGACTAAGTGAAGGGTTTCATGATATTTTTGGAAAATCAATCCTGACGGATTGCACTCTTCAACTTGAATATATGAATATATATTATTTAGTACAAAACATTTGACGAATTGCACTCCTCAAATTGGTTATGAAGTTGAATCTTGTTTTGTTACTATGAAGCTTGAATAACTCGAAAGTTTGTATTGTTTTGTAGGGGTATATTGCGAGGTTGAAATTGGGTTATGAAGATAGGGAATGGCTAATCTGTAAACTTGAAGAGAAGAAAAGGTGAGATAATAATTCCCAGATTTTTCATGGTACAAAGAAAGTCGTAAAAGAGGGGCTAAATGAGAAAGGCGGACTTTTTCCTACCAAAATTTGAGAAACTGATCCAGTTTATTTGTTATGACCCGACTTGTGCGTTTTGACCTGCAATCATAACCCACGAATTTAGCCTAAATAATAGATAGTTACAATAATTCAACATTATATCAGAATCATTAGATTAAGTGGTTTGATGGTTCATATTTATTATCACATAAATGAATGTTATCACATAAATGAGTGTTCTCATCTGAACCCACCTATATGTATAATAACTTGGTGTTATGAAACAGTTACCACATCATTACAGTTTTAGCTATTAATAACAATCATAAAAGTTCTAGTGTACGAAACTAATTTACCAACATTTACAAAAACATTCAAGACTTTATCACATTTACCAAATACTTTTACTGATGGATCCTAAAAGCTATAGACACATAGAGTGACAAGAAAAGCAGACCAAAGAAAGTTTAGCTTAATAAACACAGAGGGAAAAATCCTTGCAACTAAGGCTTCGATCAAGTCTAACAAAATTGAAAAGAAAATTCCGTATACTAAACTCAAGTTATATAGAAGAACGAATAAATAATGTTACTTATGAAAACGTAGAGTGATCGTGCTGATAGCATCTTGTAACTTTGCACTAATTAATTAAGACAACAGTTAGGAACTTGATAATGAAAACAAGATGACGAGAATGGAGAAGAAGATATTGATGAGATGAGAAAAAAAGTGAAAATTAGAGGTGTGTTTTCTTCATTCGTATTTATAGAAAAATTTAGAGAATAATTACATAGTGTACCCTAAGGTAAACGAAAAGTGAAATAATTAATTATCTCAAATCTAGATTATTGGAATCATCATTTCATTATTCATAACAAAATACACCTTTTATTCACTCAAATTTGGAATTTCGAATTTAACGTTTGGAAAAGAAGGAAGGAGGGAGGTGGTTACCGGTGAAAGACTGCAAGGGCACAAAAGCACCCGCGGGATCGTCCGGCGCGGAAGAAAAGAAAAAATGTTGCACGAACTGCTACTGGCTTTAGTCGGTTACACGGGAGACCTCATCATCGAACAGCCCTCATTTTCAGAGGAATGCACCTTTAAGCTCGCTCC
>JAULKK010332491.1:0-10842 GCA_032355705.1 Rubia peregrina | reverse complement strand
CTAATTTGCACTTTAAACCTTGACTTTTCCATGACTGATGAAAATACAGTCTTTCGAGAGACAGACTCAAAATATAAATATTGTATTTTATAAGTTCAAATAAATAATAATGTATATTTAATGTGAAAATATAAAAAATATATACTCCCTCCGTCCCGGAATAAGTGGCACATGCATTTTTGACTTGGTATTTTATCCAATGTGGTGTAGCAGAGAATAATTGAGGGGAAAACGGGGTATTTTGGGAAATCGGTGAGCCCAGACAAAAAGTTGTTGAAGTTAAAGAAGATATTGTAAGAATTTTACAACATAGTATACTTTACCTTCTTTTGTAAGAATTAAAATGTGTCATTTTATGTAGTACACACGAAAATAGAAAGTGAGTCAATTATTCTGGGGCATGGGTGTATAAAAAATATACTCCCTCCATCCCGGCATAATTGGCACACTTTCTATTTTCGTCTGTCCCACATAAAATGACACACTTTAATTCTTACCAAAAATGGTAAAGAATATATCGTAAAATTCCTACAATATTCCTTTTAACTTCAACAACTTTATGGTTGACTCCACTGTTTCCCAAAATATCCCTACTTTTTTCACAATTATTCTGTCACTTCATCTTGCATAAAATACCGAGTCACATTTCAATGTGCCATTTATTTTGGGACGGAGGGAGTATATTTTAAAATTTTAAAATTTAGTACTCATGTGTAATTTTACAAATGAAGTGTATAAGTGAAAAGATACAGTGGAGACAGCCCATAACTTAAGGATACGGAGTATGTCACTGTCAGAAGACCTCCTCTAACACATACGTCGTGTTTTATAATGACTAACTGCAAATGGAGTTATTTTTATGATTGATGTAACTAATAGGGTGATTCGATATTTGTTTTTTTTGTTATTGCAATTATTTTTTATATTTTTTTAATGTATCGTAAAGTTTTTATAATTTAACCCTACGAGTTATTAAAATGAGATTTTTTTCATGAATGATCAACCCGTTAGTCGAGACTTCTTCAATAATTATATATTAAAAGGGAAAAGTAATTAAGAGTAAAATGTTTAGATGATCCCCAATCTTTTGGAAAGTGCAAATAAAACATTGATTACTCAAAAGTGCTGATATAACTATGGTCGGCCAAAATATGTAAACTTATATCCGAGTGTCCGCTTAGATTAACAAAAATATGAATGCGTACAACTGCTCCTTTAGATGACTTTGGGTACAAATGCTCACTTAGATGATTTTGGGTACAACTGCACTTTTAAAAAATCTTGGGTTATATTTGCACATACCGAGAAACTAAGGATTATATAAACACTTCGTTAAATAATTAATGAATGTAAAAAAAGTTTAATTTAATACAAAATGTAAATATTTTTTAAAAAAACTAAAATAAAGAGTAATACCTCCCTCCCTCCATTCTTCTATAGTATATGGCACCATGATGTTTCGATTTAGATAAATGGAATGAATTGATGAAATTAAATTTTAAAAATAAAATGTGCAATAAGTTAATGAAGTTAAAAGAATGTTGTAGAAAAAAAAAGTGTACAAATATTTTTAAACGGAGGGGTTGTGACAAATTTAGGTCAAAGCTAATATACTATTCAATAGTTCAATTCATCAAACTTTTATGTGATGAAAATTAGTTTAATTAAACATATAATGTATAATTTACAATAAAAACTTAATTCAATTTAATTTATATGTTTTAAATAAATTCTTGAAACGGAGAATGGTGGGGTGCAACCAGCTCCAATTAATATGGGTGAATTTCTAGCTCAATGCGTAGTGATTTTCCCTTTTGTCATTTTTAAACCAAAAATGAGTTTCATGATTTGCTAAAAGTTATCAGACATCTCTTGACTTTGGCACCCAAAACAATTGTCTTGTTCCTTTACAAGTATTTGAGGAATTTATGGGACAAAATGATGTGTGTACGCTTCAAAATGCGGGTGAATTCCCTAAATAAACTCCATTCATCCCACAATAAAGTTTTTGTGTTCCTTGCACAAATAATTTGTTATTTATAAAATTTTCATATAGTCATGAGAAAGTTACATGTTAGATCGACTAATGATTAGACCAATAATGAAAAACCTCATTTCAATAGCATTTAAGGTCAAATTATAATTATTTATACCTTATGATACATGTTAAAACTTTTCAAAATTATAGGAACCTTGTTGCAATAAATAAAAACTAACATCAGATCACTCAATTAGTTATATCAATTATAAATTAACCTCATATGATGATTAGTCGGTTCAAAACAAGACTTCGTATATAGTCATTCAATATACTAAATTTACCCTCAATAAATCCCTGAATTTACTACTCATTAAATCCCTGAATTTACCCTCATTAAATCCCTGGAGCATTATTTGATATTTTTTAACATTGTTCATGAAAACACTCATGCAAAAGTTTACAAGTTCAATTTTTAACACAAAAATGTTGCCACATCAATTTGAATAAAAATTTGAATCATAAATGATTACGAAATTCATTGTGGGATGGGGAAAGTATTTTGGAAAAACATAAAGTTTCTCGAATACCCACCCTATCTCATTTCTGTATCAGAAGAAGACTCGAATTTTCAAATTTTAAAGTATTTTTTGACTCAAGCACTATTTTTTTTTGAGTTTATATGTATTTCATTTCAGTTTATAACAAACAAGTAAGATAAGAAGCGTAATATGACAATATGACATTTTAGAAAGCCGCACATCTTCTCGAAAAAAACTAGAATAATGACTGTGTAGAGGATAAGAACAGCCGAATTTTAACCTGTAAAAAATGTGTTGAATGTTGATTATGAAATCAACATATGAATGTATAACGTTCGAATTCCGATATATGTAGGTCATGAGAAACTTATTCGTATCATCATTAAAAAAATTATAAGTATAATGGAAAACAAGAATATCATTAACACCCAGTATATCCCAAATCAAAATTAGATAAAACCATCTTGCCCCCCTTCTTCTTAAGTTTTTTTCTCCCATATTATTTTCCACATCTCTCCCATCACGGAAAGATGAGGAACAATAGTTTTTCAATTGATATACTTTTATTGTTCATGTTATCGAATAAGTATGGATTAGTTTCTATACATTAGTATTATTTCTTCGACCTGATAGATTAGATTGATTTGTCCATGATGATAATTTAATCTAATTGTTCATGTCGATGTATTTTGTCCGATATGATTTTACATATCGTGTATTCGTAATTTCGTTTGTGTTTCTCTATTAGGAATCCCTTTCTCGATCTGTACTTTTCAAGGTGTTTACAGTTTAGACAATATCATTCGTGTTTTGGATCAAGATCAAGTGGTGATACAGTTGTTGTAGATCTTTGTTTGGCGTAGTGATATTGATGCTGGTATGCTCCTCTTCGCCAAGTGTCATGATTTTTGCGGAAACAAGTTAATATCCCTGAGGACGATGTTACAGTTTTTATTGGATCTCTTATCTGTAATAGTACAGACGATCAGTCTGGTTGATATGTAATTTGAATATTCTTGAAATAGATTGGTTATTACTAGAGGCTAGTTATGTTGGATATCAATTCCACCTATGATCGTCTGGTTGATATGTAATTTGAATATTCTTGAAATAGATTGATTATTACTAGAGACTAATAATTTTGGATGTCAATTCCACTTATTGTAATTGTCGCTGGACGTTTTTCTCAGCATATTGAAATGATTGATTTCCAAAAAAATAAACACCTAGATTATAAGTATCACGACATTTCAAGTAAACGAACTTTAAAATGGAAGTTATACAAAATTCACCCATAAGATCAGTCGATTTTACTTTACCAACACTTCTAAGTTCAATAAGCATACATTGCAGCAATCCCTTTCACGCAATAATACCCGCAAAAACCACTGAATTGTCAAGTGGTCAGAGTATTGAGCTCGGTCAGGTGCAATTAGGTTTCAATTACCCAATTCTCCCTGAGTTTTGCATTATTATGATCCTTTAAATCTTTAATGCACCAAGTTGCTATGGAGCATACTCTTAGAGCACGTGAGAGACTCAACTGTGGGAATTTCACCTTATTTTGTGTGAGGTACAGTTATCATCTTAATGAGAAATGGTTCATTATTTGATTTAAAAAAGGAAAAAAACACAAACGCTACACCGTGCCCATCGGCCCCTCCGTCCCGTTATGCTCCATCTCGTGACTTTGTGGCTTGGGGGTTTGTGGGATATATGACCTGTTTAGTTTTGCCTACTTGTACAATACACAACGAACGGGGAAGTCAAGCAGCACAAAATGACTACCACGTTTATAGGCACGAATAAAGCGATTCGTACACCCACATGTGTACCCCAGCGGTTGGGAGTTGGTTCATCTGCTTCAATGGTCAGTGGTTCGAAACTCAGCAGTGACAGTGTGAGGATTTCCTGAGTTGACCGGCACCGGCCCCCATGTGCGGGCTTATGGGCTGTTGCAGGGGTCCCTTGTGCGCACCAAGTATGGCCGGCCAACGATCTTGGCGCTGGGCTACCCTGAATTTATCTCCTCCATCAAAACCTGTGTGTCGGGCATGTGAAGACAGCATCGCCTTTTTACTCCAACGAATAAAGCGATTCGCTCGGTAAAAGCCATAAACATGGGAACACATTAAAGACCATGCACAATTAGAGGACAGCGATTATAGTGGAAATCACAATTTCATATTCAATTCCATATCCAGAGGTCAGGATACTCCATTTTCTGACGTGTCTACTACAAAGTAGAAACATGAGGTTGAGATCACAATTCCCCGTCACGGACAACCTATAAATAAGGGAAGAAACAACAGAATCAAGTAAGTGAAAAATGCTCAATAAAGGTGAGTATACTATTCTATCTCTCTCTTACATCTCAGCAGCCCACAATTAAATCACTCCATTTTTTTCTCAACAATGGGTGAGACTATTTTGAGCCCACTCCATGGACTCTACTTGATTCTTACTATCATACTCATTATTTTTACCTTTAATATTTTATTCAAGTAAATTTACCTAACAAAATAAATTTAAATGTGAAATTTAATAATACACATATAATTATTGAATTGGATTTTATTTTAAAAATTAATTTCAATTTATAAAAAAAATAATTTAAGAACCATAATTAAGAATAACCATATACATATTTTTAAAGAATGTAATTTTGATTTTTAAAAATAACTAAAATGTAATTTTAATTTTTAAATAAAAATCATAATTTTTAAAGAAAAATTGCAGATTTTTTTTTAAAAAAATTCAACCTTTTATTTTGGTGTAAAACAAAAGAGGCGCATTTTGGTGTAAAACAAAAGCTGCGCCTTGGTGTAAAACAAAGCAGGGGGCCAGTCCCACGTGATGCGCCAGTATAATGGCAGAATTGGGACGGTTGTAGAATTCCAACCAGGTCCCACGGGTTGAATTGGTTCAACCCAATTTCAGCCCTCCACTGTGGAGAATTATTGTCCTCATTCGGTTCTCATTTTTAATTCAACTAACTCTCAAACCCCCACTGCACATGCTCTAAGGTTCCCTCCGGTCATACTCATGACGTTTGACAGGATCGAGATCGCTCAAAACTCGATAAGCCTCATTTATCTCTTGAAATCTGGAAGTAGCACAATCTTGATCTTTTTGCTTATTCTGAAGCCATTTCAAAGCTAGGAGGATATAATTCAACCTAATGTCATCTTGTAGCATCATAATAAAATTCCAATATTCTGTAATAATCCGTTGGCTTAGACAAAAGGGATAAAAAGTCAAACTTTAGAAAGGATTCTTTCTCCTCCTCCTTTGGCCCATGTTCTTCATATTCTTCTTGCAAGCTTTGTTGTTCTTGCAAAGGCTTAATCTTGTCTTCCCACTCGTCCCACATCATTCTTTCCCTTATAAGTATATTACTCTTCAGCACTATGAATTTTGGCATCTTTACTTCTTCTTCTTTTTTCAAGTTAAACTTGAATTTTTTAATTCTAAATATAAATTAATATATTAATAATAAAAATATCATGTGAGATATTGTTACATTCATCTTAACATTCTTTTATAAATATTTATTTTTTAAGTGGAATTATTTTATGCAACTAGAGATATGGACGGTTAAACATGATCACTGAAAATCGTGAAAAGTAAACACACTACTACAGGATAGGGTCATTAGCACTGAAATTCCATGGAATTGCACCGGTGATTTACAAATGCACCGATACGTGATACCAGTGTTGTATGTCATATGCACGGGTTATAAGCTATACCGGTGCGATTAAAAATATACTGGTGTACATATATTGAACCGCATATTTTGTTTACCGGTGTTTTATTTAAATACCAATTTAGGCATATATTATATTGTTGGGGGCACTGGTACAATTGCAGCGGTAGATTAATGTATACCAGTGTTTTATATATATACCGGTGTACGTAAGTGTTATATTGGTGGGGACACTAGTACAATTGCACCAGTAGAGTACGGTTTACCAGTGTAGAATTTTTTTTATTTGTATATTGAAACTGCTATTGTTCACACCGGTTATGTGAACCGATGTACATTTATTTAACCGATGTTACTAATTTTTTAACCGATGCCTCTATTTATACACCGGTATTTTTAATTCAGGTATTTTTGTTGTTGCAGTGGTATATTCACACCAGTGCGAATATTTCTTGCACCGGTATGAATTCAATCATACAGGTGTAAGTTTAATTTAATTTTACAATGCATAATTTGATTTTTGGTGGGGCCTTCCGGATTCTTTCCGAGACAATTACAAACAAAAATATTCGAAGTACTACTACAATAGGTTGAAGATATGAAAATATAAATCGACAATGTAAGAAATTTCTGAATCGAAAAGGGAAAATGTATCAACACAAATGCAATAAAATAAAAAACAACACAAATATGTTTATGACCATACACCTAGCAATAGCCCAATAATCAACCTATTATGTCATTTTTATCATCGAGGACGTGCAACGAAATCTTCGCTTGTTGTCGGTAATCATCGAGGACGTGCAACGAAATCCAAGCTCCGCACCATCTCTCAATGACAACCTGAATTTCATAAGCATGGTATGTCCCTTGGCCATATGAAAAAATCTGGGATTTAGACAGTTACAATATTAATGAAGAATATTGTTTGTAATGGAAACTATGAATGTTTATTTGTGAAATGTGATACTTACCAACAAGATATTGGTTGACTTTGCTTAAAGCACGAGATCTTCCATGAAGAGCATGACAAAGTATCCACATTTCCATGAACCACACTAAGAGCGGTAATGTAAAGAAATAGGACTATTGGTGACCATTTACTAAGTTAATAAATGATGTAGTTGAAATGAAACTTTAGGACTGCATAACTTACGTTTATGTTCTTGATTTTCCATGTGTAGTCGGGCTCCGGTTTCGTCATTCTCTTCTTCCTTTGGTAAGTGCAAGCAAGCATATGAATAAAGTAATATAAAATGTTACGTTGTTCAAGATCACATTAATGTATTTGAATTTGCTTAACAGTAACACATGGAAATCACCCTTTGTTCAGTCAAGTTGGTTGGTTTGATACCCATCGACAATGTGTCTAGCGTAAAAACCTCCTTCGTGCTAGGTTTGATAATGATGAAGTACCAATGATCGGTGCGGGAAAATTGCACTAGTTAAATAATGAAACGGAAGAGGTTAGAAATGTAATTGTCAAAATAGAAATTGTGGCTTACATTATAAGGTAGGGACAATATGTACAACTCAACTTTTGTTTCCTTCATTGTTCCCCAAATAGCGCCAAGAAGCTTTTGGACCTCCTTTTCCTACCAACTTGTGATCAATGTCAATCCTCCCATGTTTGATAGACAGAATTGGATGCGCCCCACATTATTCATAATCTTTCTCCCAGAGGTGCCTATTACAGTAAGGATATTTTAAGAAATTAATCTTAAACAATTAAAATATAAGTAAGCATGTAGGGTTCGAAACTCACCCCATCAACACATCCATTTGTGCATTATCAATTTAGGTCATCGATTGAAGTTTCCAAGCTTCTTGCCGAAATCGACCAGTTGATCTATGCCTACATCGTTGGTATGCTTGACAACAAAGGACGATTGTCGGAAAATCGGGAAGAACATACAGTCATCATTCTTTATCATTTCCATCACTTCCGCATTGCAATCCACGATGTACCTCTCCATCAGCGGGTAGTTTGTCAATTTTTGCATGTTATGAATCTGTGGGGGCAAAGATATACAAATGGAATTAAATTTAATTACTAAGAAATTCTTGGTCATATATAAGGAATCACTGTGGTTGTGGTACTAAAAAGTAACTGTTTGGGTGGCCTTAGGATGATATTTACTCTCTGGGAAGGTCGGTAATTGGTACTAGAGTGAGATCGCTTTCTAGAAGACGTACAAGTCTTCCCCTGTTATAAATATTCATTAGTATTAATTATCAAATGTAATACTTGTAATTGTATTTTGTGTGAAAATATAGTAAAGGTGTAACGAGAATATACCTCTCCATCGGTGAGAATCATAAGGTTGTCCTCGTCGTCGTGTATTTCCATGTTGGCCTTGTCCTTATTGTTGTCACTTGGGTGCTCGTCTCACTGGCCCATGAAAGAGACCGGCCAATCGACCACACTATCCAAGGCCTCTCCAATGTTATCAAATTGATGGTTGGTTGAGGGCAATCCCACCCTAGCATGTTATATTAGCTCACAAACTCTTACGCGAGCCACACTACCTTGAGAACTATGTTGACGACGAGGGATTTGTTGCAGCCCATGTGCAACCATGACCTTCTTACCATCAATGTATTTCATGTGCAATTTAACATGTTCACCATCCTGGTAGTTAGACAATTGAGAAAATGTTCTTTTATATTCAAGATTATACGATTTGAAATTTATTTTAAAGAAAATAAATATATTTATGTAGGCATACATGTCCATCACCCTCTTCATCACCGGACTCTCCACCTAACTTTGTAGCATCGTCAACAATGTCAACCATGGCCTTCTCGATGAACTTCTTTGGATCATTAAACCCTGCCAGAATATTAACAGTGCTTGCAGCTACAAGACCCTTGACCAGCTGGTCAAGGTATGCCACCATGGCCTTGACGACTGGTTGCTCAGTGGATGCTCTCTTCGGTATGGTTTGCTTGGTTGAGGAACTACTTCTGCACTTACTGTGGGTTAGATGAGAAACAACCACGGATGTGGGTAGACCAGTTTGAGCCCCTCTATACCTAGTGGGGTGATCATTCTTGTTTGTAGCCTTGATCAGAATGTCCACACCTAGCTACAATATCAACCTTGTTCTTTCTCCTCGTTCATCCTCAACTGTATTGATATGGAAATGGAAATTTATATAGGAAAAATTCATAAACATGAATTTACGTGGAAGTAATAAATTGAACTTACAATATCCTTAGCATTTGTGTGAACCCCTCCCTTGCCTTTGTTGAACTCTAGGTAAGCAAGCGATCTGTCTCACTTGAAATATTTTTGATTGAGTTGTATCTCAATCTCCTCTTCATTGAAGCCCTGTTCAAACAACTTATTCCTCTCATTTTCCCTTAGCTGCTCGATAAGTTTCTCCTGGATAGATCAATTCCATCTTCTTCCAGTGTGGTGGGTGTAATCCTTTGCGGCTGATTGAGTTATTGTAGTTTCTTGTATCGCCTAAGGAGAGGAATTGGGTAATAATCCAATGGTCTTAGAATGATAGTAAAGCAACTGATGAGTAAGAAAGTTTTGTAATGTTAATTGTAGATAATCATACCATGAAATTGGCACTTCGTCACCCACGCTCAAACAAGTTCCATCCTTCCTCATCCTTCCACTTATACCGCTCCCATGGTTTTACATTTGATTTATTCTCTCCACTATCCACATCATGTATGTTTACCACTCTTGTCTTCCAATTTTGATGTTAGTCTCCTGCCTTTTTGAAAACATCATTCTTCAATATTTTAGTTTAACCATCGGTCAAATTATTTTCAATTCTAAAGCTTACATGCAATGAAACATGTTAATAGAAACACGTTAAATGCGTGTTGATTATGAAGAATTAAATATGACTAGTACACAAAGTTTCGAAGAGCTCACCAATATATCCTTTCACCCCTCTGCCCTCACATCGTCCAAAACGTTGCACCAGTGTTCCCAAGATCCAAATTTGATGCGTTGTTAGAATGCAAAATTGTTGTACGCAATTCATGCGGTCCAGTTCATCGTGCAAACTACGTCTTTAACGTGAAACTCAAATGCCATAGGGACGGGATTGCTTTCCTTTGTTAGCATGCGAACTGACACATAGTAGTTCCATGCTGCCTACACTAAGTATTGATCTTGAACTTATCGAATACCTCACCCGACTGGTCCCCAACTTGGTCAAGTCATTGTCCCCTTTATTGAGTTTCCTCCCCTTGCGGGTGTTCTTTGCCTCTCCTTTGGCAACTCAGGAGTTGGGCGCCGACCCCCCCTCTATCGCATCATCTGGATCAACATCCCCCTCATTCTCAGTTTCTTCTTTGGCGGGTTCTTCCTTGTCACACTTATCTAATTGATCTTCGGGTGCTCCTTTCCCCTCAAATTCTATTTGCAATGTAATATTTTTCTGCGGCGGTTCTGGTTTAGCCAAATATACGTATTGGCGTCAACTTTCACCTTTTTTTGTGGTCCTACATGCTTCCTCTTGGTGGTTATCTTCCCCATTTAGGTGGCATTTACAAAAATAGTGTAGAGAAGCCCAATTAATCATAGAATCATCCACATTTCCTTCACAAAGTAATCCATTGATTCTACACAAACTACGCCATTG
>JAULKK010332480.1:0-10843 GCA_032355705.1 Rubia peregrina | reverse complement strand
CAATAAACAGGTTCTTAAATAATGCATCATCCTCTCCTATACCTACAATTCCTATAGTTAGTTCATGAAATTACCTAAATTCATCTACAGTGTGATTAAATTGTTTCTTATTACTAAAGTACGAGCGTATTTTCACCAAGAATGCGATTCGAACTTGATATAAATGAATCCCGGTCTTCATTCTTTACCAAATGACAAACAGTCTCTTCCGGCATATGCTCTTGAATCTTCTAACTAGAGATACTTAAATTTCACATTGGTTGTTTTTTTAAGGAAACCATTCTTTGGTCATTAGGAAAGACAATTGAATTTCAATATTTCAGGGAAGCACCAAAGTATCCCATCACTTTCCCTCATACTCGCTTGAAGTTAAAATTAGTCAAAACCAAGTCCTTTGATTGTCAAAGCTGTAAGATGGGGTCTTTTTTTACCTTAAGATACTTTCAACCAACCTTAATTTCACCATTAAGTCACTTATTGATACATTTTATTGAAGCTTAATCAGTATTTACAGATTCTACCTTAGTCTTTCAATAAAAAAAACGTTCTTCACACATTTGTCATTCTCTCCTTTACCTACACTTCGCAAACTTAGTTCAAGAAATTTCCTATATTCATCTACGGTGCGATTAAATTTATTATTACTACTTAATTACGAGTGTATTTCCACCAAGTAAGTGATAGGAACTTGATACAAACAAAGCACGGTCTTCATTCTTTACCAAATGGCAAACAGTTTCCTCCGGCATATGCTCTTGATTCTTCTAACTAGACATACTTGAATTTAACATTGGTTGTTGTTGATTTAAGGAATCCATTCTTTGTTCATTAGGAAAAAAGATTGAATTTGAATATTTCAGGGAAGCACCAAAGCCTCCCATCACTCCCCTTATACTCGACCCAAGTTAAAAGATCCTGAGTCAAAACCAAGTCCCTAGATTGTTAAAACTGTAAGATGGGGTCTTTTTTTATTTTAAGATACTTTCTACCAACTTTAATTTCACTATTAAGTTTCTTATTGATAAATTGAGATTCAATAAACAGGTTCTTAACAAATGCATCATCCTCTCCTATACCTACACTTCCTCTAGTTAGTTTGAGAAATTACCTATATTCATCTACGGGTAGATTAACTTTCTTCTTATTAATTAAGAACGAGTGTATTGCCACCAAGTATGCGACTGGAACTTAATACAAACGAAGCCCGGTCTTCATTCTTTACCAAATGGCAAATAGTCTCTTCCGGTATATGCTCCTAATTCTTCTAACTAGACATACTTGAATTTCACATTAGTTTTTGTTGATTTAGTGCATCTAATCTTTATTATTTACAACAAAATATTGAATTTGATTATTTCCGGGAAGCACCAAAGCTTCCCATCACATTTCCTCATACTCGACCTGTGTTAAAATGAGTAAAACCAAGTCCTTTGATTGTTAAAGTTGTAAGATAGGGTCTTTTTCGGCCTTAAGATACTTTCAACCAACCTTAATTTCAAAATTAAGTCAATTATTGATACATTATGTTAAATCCTAATCTGTAATTAGATAATCTTCCTTAGTCCTTCAATAAATAGGTTCTTAACAAATTCCTCATCCTCTCCGACACATACATTTCCTATAGTTAGTTCGAGAAATTACCTATATTGATCAATGATGCAATTAAGTTGCTTCTTATTACCGAAGTATGAGTGTATTTAAAAAACTATCCAATAGGAACTTGATACAAACAAATAACGATCTTCATTCTTTACCAAATGGAAAACAATCTCTTTCGACATATGCTCTTGATTATTCTAACTAGACATACTTGCATTTCACATGGGTTATTTTTTTTATATAAGGCATCTATTTTTTGTTCATTAGGACAAAAGATTGAATTTGAATATTTCAGGGATGCAGCAAAGCTTCCCATCACATTCCCTCATACTCGACCGAAGTTAAAATGAGTCAAAACCAAGTCCTTTGATTATTAAAGCTGTAAGATGGGGTTTTTTTGGCCTTAAGATAGTTTCAACCAACCTTACTTTTACCATTAAGTAATTTATTGATACATTATGTTGAAGATTAATATGTGTTCAGAGATTCTACCTTAGTCCTTCAATAAAAAAGGTTCTTCAAAAATCTATAATTCTTTCCTTTACCTACCCCTCCTATAGTTAGTCTAAGAAATTACCTATATTCATGAAGGGTGCGATTAATTTACTTATTATTACTGAAGTATGAGTTTATTTCCACCAAGTACATGATAGGAACCTAAAACAAAAGTAGCCCGATCTTCATTCTTTACCAAATGGTAAACAGTTTCTTCCGGCATATGCTATTGATTAATCTAACTAGCATACTTGAATTTCACATGGGTTATTGTTGATTTAAGGCATCCATTACTTTTTCATCAGGAAAAAATAATTGAATTTTAATATTTCAGGTAAGAACAAAAGCCTCCCATCACTTTCCCTCATACTCGACCGAAGTTAAAAGATCCTGAGTTAAAACCAAGTTCTTTGATTGTTAACATTTTAAGATGGTGTCTTTTTTAGGTTTAAGATACTCTGAACCAACCTTAATTTCACCATTAAGTCACTTATTGATTCATTATGTCAAAGATTAATTTGTAAATAGAGATTCTACCTTAGTTATTCAATAAACAGGTTCTTAAATAATGCATCATCCTCTCCTATACCTACAATTCCTATAGTTAGTTCATGAAATTACCTATATTAATTAATGGTGCCATTACCTTGATTATTATTGCTTAAGTAAAAGTGTATTTCCATCAATTATATGATTGGAAATTTATACAAATAATGCCTAGTCTTCGTTCTTTACCAAAAAGCTAACAATATCCTCTAGCATATGCTCCTGATTCTTCCAACTAGACATACTTTCCCTCATACTCAGTCGGAGTTTCAAGATCCCAACCGAAACCCAGTCCCTTAACTGTTAAAGCTGTAAGATTGGGTCTTTTTCGGCCTTAAGATACTATCAACCAACCTTAATTTCAACATTAAGTCACTTATTGATACATTATCATAAAGCTTAATCTGTAATAAGATATTCTACCTTAGTCCTTATATATACAGGTTCTTATCAAATTCCCCATCCTGCCCTATACCGACACTTCCTATATTTAGTTCCAGAAATTACCTATATTCATCAACGATGCAATTAATTAATTTCTTATTTCTTAAGTACGTGTTTATTTCAACAAACTACGTGATTGAAACTTGATACAAATGAAGCCCAATCTTCAGTCTTTACCAAATGGCAAACAGTTTCTTCTAGCATATGCTCTTGATTCTTCTAACTAGACATACTTCAATTTCACATAGGTTTTTGTTGATTTAAGACATCCATTATTTGTTTCTTTAGGACACAAGATTGACTTTGAATATTTCAGGGAAGCACCAAATCTTCCCATCACTTTCCCTCATACTCGACCAATGTTAAAAGGAGTCAAAACCAAGTCCTTTAATTGATAAGGTTGTAAGATGGGGGTTTTTCGGCCTTAAGATACTTTCAACCAACCTTAATTTCACCATTAAGTCACTTATTGATACATTATGTGAAATCTAAATATGTAATTAGAGATTCTACCTTAGTCCTTCAATAGACAAGCTCTTAACAAATGCATCATCCTCTCCTATACCTACAATTCCTATAGTTAGTTCAAGAAATTACCTATATTTATTAACGGTGCCATTCCCTTGATTATTATTGCTTAAGTAAAAGAGTATTTCTGTAAATTACATGATTGGAACTTGATACAAATGATGCCTGGTCTTCATTCTTTACAATATAGCAAACAATCTCCTCTAGCATATGCTCCCGATTCTTCTAACTAGACATACTTTGATTTCAAATAGGTTGCTATTAATTTAAGGCATTCATTAATTATTTATAAGGACAAAATATTTAATTTGAATACATTTGGTTAGCACCAAAGCTTCCCATCACTTTCGCTCATACTCGGCCAAAGTTTAAAGATCCCTAGTCGAAACCAAGTCCCTTAATTGTTAAAGCTGTAAGATAGGGTCTTTTTCAGACTTAAGATACTTTCAACCAACCTTACTTCACTTATTGATACATTATGTTAAAGATTAATCAATAATTAGAGATTCCACCTTAGTCAATAAACAGGTTCTTACCAAATTCCTCATCCTCTCCTATACCAACACATCCTATAGTTAGTTCGAAAAATTACCCATATTCATCAACGATGCGGTTAAATTACTTCTTATTACTTAAGTAAAAGTGTATTTCCACAAACTACGCAATTGTAACTTGATACAAAAGAAGCTCGGTCTTCATTCTTTACTAAATGGCAAAAAGTCTCTTCCAGCATATGCTCTTGATTCTTTTAACTAGACATACTTTAATTTCACATCGGTTTTTGTTGATTTAAGGTATCCATTATTTGTTCATTAGGACAAAATATTGAATTTGAACAATTTAGGGAAGCACTAAAGCTTCCTATCACTTTCCCTCATACTCGACCGAAGTTAAAATGAGTCAAAACCAAGTCTTTTAATTGTTAAAGCTGTAAGATGGGGTCTTTTTCGGCATTCAGATACTTTCAACCAACCTTACTTTCACCATGAAATCAATTATTGATACACTATGTTCAAGCTTAATCTGTAATTAGATATTCTACCTTAGTCCTTCAATAAAAAGGTTCTTAACAAATGCATCATCCTCTTCTATACCTATAATTCCTATAGTTGGTTCAAGAAATTACCTATATTCATTAACGCTGCCGTTACCTTGATTATTATTTCTTAAGAAAAAGTGTATTTTCATCAATTACGTGATTGGAACATGATACAAATTATGCCCGGTCTTCATTCTTTACCAAATAGCAAACAATCTCCTCTAGCATATGCTCCTGATTATTCTAACTAGACATACTTTGATTTCACATTGGTTGTTATTGATTTAAGGCATTCATTTATTGTTTATAAGGACAAAATATTGAATTTGAATACATTTGGTTAGCACCAAAGCTTCCCATCACTTTCCCTCATACTCGGCCGAAGTTTAAAGATCCCTAGTCGAAACCAAATCCCTAAATAGTTAAAGCTATAAGATCGGTTCTTTTTCGGCCTTAAGATACTTTCAACCAACCTTAATTTAACCATTAAGTCACGTATTGATACATTATGTTAAAGTTTAATCTGTAATTAGAGATTCTACCTTAGTCCTTCAATAAATAGGTTCTTAACAAATTCCCCATCCTCTTCGATACCTACACTACCTATAGTTTGTTCGAGAAATTTCTTATATTCATCAACGATGCAATTAAATTTCTCATTTTTACTTAAGTACGAGTGTATTTCCAAAAAACTACGTGATTGGAACTTGATACAAATGAAGCCTGGTCTTCATTCTTTACCAAATGGCAAACTGTCACTTCCAGCATATGCTCTTGATTCTTTTAACTAGACATACTTGAATTTCACATGGGTTATTGTTCATTTAAGGCATACATTCTTTGTTCATTAGGACAAAATATTGAATTCAAATATTTTAGGGAAGCACCAAAGCTTCCCATCACTTTCCCTGACACTCGACCTAAGTTAAAATGAGTCAAACAAAGTCATTTGATTGATAAAGCTGTAAGATTTGTTATTTTTCAGCCTTAAGATACTTTCAACCAATATTAATTTCACCATTAAGTCACGTATTGATACTTTATGTTATAGCTTAATCTATAATTATAGATTCTACCTTAGTCCGTCAATAAACAGGTTCTGAACAAATGCATCATCCTCTCTTATGGGTACAATTTCGATAGATAGTTCAAGAAATTACCTATATTCATTCATGGTGCCATTACCTTGATTATTATTACTTAATTAAAAGTGAATTTCCATCAATTACGTGATTGGAACTTGATACAAATGATGCCCAATCTTCATTATTTACCAAATAGGAAACAATCTCTTCTAGCATATGCTTCCGATTCTTTTAAATAGACATACTTGGATTTCACATCGGTTGTTATTGATTTAAGTCATTCATTACTTGTTTATAAGGACAAAAACTTTAATTTGAATACATTTGGGTAGCACCAAAGCTTCCCATCAGTTTCTTTCATACTCGGTCAAAGTTTAAAGATCCCTAGTCGAAACCCAGTCCCTTAATTGTTAAAGCTGTAAAATTGGGTCCTTTCAGCCTTAAGATACTTTCAACCAACCTTAATTTCACCATTAAGTCACTTTTTGATACATTATGATGAAGATTAATCAGTATTTATAGATTCTACGTTAGTCATTAATAAAAATGGTTCTTCACAAATCCATCATTCTCTCTTTTACCTACACTTCCTATAGTTAGTACAAGAAATTACCTATATTCATCTACGGGGAGATTAACTTTCTTATTATTAATTAATTAACGGGTGTATTTCCACCAAGTACATGATTGGAACTTGATACAAACAAAGACCAATCTTCATTCTTTACAAAAAATAGTTTCTTCCAGCACATGCTCTTGATTCTTCTAACTAGACATACTTGAATTTAACATGGGTTTTGTTGATTTAAGGCATCCATTCTTTGTTCATTAGGAAAAAAGTTTGAATTTGAACATTTCAGGGAAACACCAAAGCCTCCCATCACTTTCCCTCATACTCGACCGAAGTTAAAAGGTCCTGAGTTAAAACTAAGTTCTTTGAATGTTAAAACTGTAAGATGGGGTCTTTTTTTGTCTTAAGATAATTTGAACCAACCTTACTTTCAAAATTAAGTCACTTATTGATACATTATGTCAAGTATTAATCTGTAAATATAAATTCTACCTTAGTTAGGTTCTTAACAAATGCATCATCCTCTCCTATGCCTACACTTCCTATAGTTAGTTCATGAAATTACCTATATTCATCCACGGTGCAATTTAATTTCTTCCTATTAAATTTCACCCTTAAGTCACTTATTGATACATTATGTTGAAGATTAATCAGTATTTAGAAATTCTACGTTAGTCCTTCAATAAAAATGGTTCTTCACAAATCCATCACTCTCTCCTTTACCTACACTTCCTATAGTTAGTTCAAGAAATTACCTATATTCATCGACAATGTGATTAACTTTCTTCTTATTACTTAAGTACAAATGTATTTCAACAAACTATGCAATTGGAACTTGATACAAATGAAGCCTGGTCTTTATTTCTTAGCAAATGGCAACCAGTCTCTTCAGACATATGCTCTTGATTCTTCTAACAAAAATCACATGGGTTGTGGTTGATTTAAAGCATCCATTATTTGTTCATTATGAGAAAAAATTGAATTTGAATATTTCAGGAATGCAGCAAAGCTTCCCATCACTTTCCCTCACACTTAATCGTAGTTAAAATGAGTCAAAACCAAGTCCTTTAATTGTTAAAGCTGTAAGATGGGCCGTTTTTTTGGCCTTAAGTTACTTTCAACCAACCTTAGTTTCACCATTAAGTCACTTATTGATACATTATGTTAAATCTTAATGTGTAATTAGAGATTCTACCTTAGTCCTTCAATAAATCGGTTCCTAACAAATGCATCATCCTCTCCTATACCTACAATTCCTATAGTTAGTTCAAGAAATTACCAATATTCATCCACGGTGCCATTACCTTTATTATTATTACTTAATTAAAAGTGTATTTCCATCAATTAAGTGATTGTAACTTGATACAAATGATACCCGATCTTCATTCTTTACCAAATAGCAAACAATCTCTTCAAGCATATGCTACTGATTATTCTAACTAGACATACTTGGATTTCACATGCGTTGTTATTGATTTAAGGTCTTCATTACTTGTTTATAAGGACAAAATCTTGAATTTGAATAGATTTAGGTAGCACCAAAGTTTCCCATCACTTCCCCTCATACTCGGCCGAAGTTTAAAAATCCCTGGTCGAAACCGTGTCCCTTAATTTTTAAAGCTGTAAGATCGGGTCTTTTTCGGCCTTAAGATATTTTCAACTAAACTTACTTTCACCATTATGTAACTTATTGATACACTATGTTGAAGATTGCTAAGTATTTTGAATATCTACCTCAGTCCTTCAATAAAAAAGGTTCTTCACAAATATATCATTCTCTCATATACCTACACTTCCTATAGTTAGTTCAAGAAATCACTTATATTCATTTACAGTGCGATTAACATGCTTATTATTACTTAAGTACGAGTGTATTGACACCAAGTACACGATTGGAACTTGATAAAATGAAGGCCGATAATCATTCTTTACCAAATGGCAAAAAGTTTTTTCGGGCATATGCTCTTGATTCTTCTAACTAGACATACTTGAATTTCACATTGGTTTTCGTTGATTTAAGGCATCCATTATTTGTTCATTAGGAAAAAAAATATTGAATTTGAATATTTCAGGGAAGCACCTAAGCCTCCCATCACTTTCCATCATACTCAATCGAATTTAAAAGATCCCGAGTTAAAACCAAGTTCTTTGATTTATAAAATGTAAGATGGGGTCTTTTTTGGTCTTAAGAAACTTGAAACCAACCTTACTTTCACCATTAAGTCAGTTATTGATAAATTATGTCAAATATTAATCTGTAAATAGAGATTCTCCCTTAGTTATTGAATAAACAAGTGCTTAACAAATGCATCGTACTCTTCTATACATACACTTCCTATAGCTAGTTCAGGAAATTACTTATATTAATCTACAGTGAGATTAACTTTCTTCTTATTACTTAAGTACGAGTGTCTTGACACCAAGTATGTGATTGGAACATGATACTAATGAAGCCTGTTCTTCATTCTTTACCAAATGGCAAACAGTCTCTTCCGGCATATGCTCTTGATTCTTCAAACTAGACATACTTGACTTTCACATTGGTTGTTGTTGATTTAAGGCAACCATTATTTTTTCATTAGGAAAAAAGATTGAATTTGAATATTTGGTGCTTCCCATCACTTTCCCCTCCTACTCGACCGAAGTTAAAATGAGTCAAAACCAAGTCCTTTGATTGTTAAAGATGTAAGATGGGGTCTTTTTCGGCCTTAAGATACTTTTAACCAACCTTAGTTTCACCATTAAGTCACTTATTGATATATTATGCTAAATCTTAATATGTAATTAAAGATTCTACTTTAGTCCTTCAATAAACAGGTTCTCAACAAATTTCTCATCCTCTCCTATACTACACTTCCTATAGTTAGTTTGAGAAATTTCCTATATTCATCAACGATGCACATAACTTACTTCTTATTAATTTACTATGATTGTATTTACAAAAACAAAGTGATTGGAACTTGATACAAACGAACCCCGGTCTTCATTCTTTACCAAATGGCAAATAGTCTCTTCCGGCATATGCTCTTGATTCTTCTATCTAGACATAATTAAATTTCACACGGGTTATTGTTGATTTAAGGCATCCATTCTATGTTCATTAGTACAAAATATAGAATTTAAATATTTCAGGGAACCACCAAAGATTCCCATCACTTTCCCTCATACTCGACCGAAGTTAAAATGAGTCAAAACCAATGCCTTTGATTGTTAAAGCCGTAAGACGTGGTTTTTTTTACCTTAAGTTACTTTTAACCAACCTTACTTTCACCATTAAGTCACTTATTGATAAATTATGTTAAATTTTATTCTTTAATTAGAGATTCTCCCTTAGTCCATCAATAAACAGGTTCTTAACAAATGCATTATCCTCTCCTTTGCTTATAAGTTCCTATAGTTAGTTCAAGAAATTACCGATATTCCTCTATTGTGCAATTAACTTGCTTCTTATTACTTAAGAACGAGAGTATTGCAACCAATTACGTGATCACTTGATACTACTGATGCCCAGTCTTCATTCCTTACCAAATGGAAAACCGTCTATTTCGGCATATGCTCTAGATTCTTCTAACTAGACATACTTAAATTTCACATGGGTTGTTGTTGATTTAAGGCATCCATTCTTTGTTCATTATGACAAAAGATTGAATTTGAATATTTCATGGAAGCACCAAAGCATCCCAACACTTTCCCTCATTCTCAATCGAAATTAAAATGAGTCAAAATCAAGTCCTTTGATTATTAAAGCTGTAAGATGGAGTTTTTTCGGCCTTAAGATACTTTCAACCAACCTTAATGTCACCATTAAGTCTTTTATTGATACATTATGTTAAAGCTTAATTTTTAATTACATATTCTACCTTTGCCATTTAATAAACAGGTTCTTAACAAATGCATCATCCTCTCCAATGCTTACAAATTACCGATATTCACATACGGTTAAATTCACTTGCTTATTATTACTTAAGAACGAGTGTATTGCCATCAATTACGTGATTGGAACCTGATACAAATGATGCTTGGTCTTCATTCCTACCCAAATGGAAAACAGTCATTTCGGCATATGCTTTTGATTCTTCTAACTAGACATACTTGAATTTCACATGGGTTGTTGGTGATTTAAGGCATCCATTCTTTTTTTCATTAGGACAAAAGATTGAATTTGAATATTTCAGAGAAGTACCAAATCTTCCCATCACTTTCCCTCACACTCGACCGAAGTTAAAATGAGTCAAAACCAAGTCCTTTGATTGTTAAATGTGTAAGATGGACCTCTTTTTCGGCCTTAAGATACTTTCAACCAACCTTACTTTCACCAGTAAGTCACTTATTGATATATTACGCTAAATCTTAATCTGTAATTAAATTTTTTACCTTAGTCCTTCAATAAACAGGTTCTCAACAAATTCTCATCCTCTCATACATAACATTTCCTATAGTTAGTTTAAGAAATTAACTATATTCATCAACGTTGCCCTTAAATTGCTTCATATTAATGAAGTAAGATTTTATTTACACAAACTACGTGATTGGAAC
>JAULKK010332469.1:0-10843 GCA_032355705.1 Rubia peregrina | reverse complement strand
ACCCATATACAACTCGAAAAATAAAATTATAATATTTTCATACAAATAACAATTAAAATATTATATATTTTTCAAAAAAAAATATAAATTATAATTTAATTACAATAGTATATAAAAAAGAAAATGCTGGAATAGAAGAAAAGTCCAAATAAGGAAGGTTTAAAAAAAAGAATAAACGGAAGACGCATTATCAAAATGCGTCTTCCAAATAACGCAGAATAAAAAAAGGAAAAGGCTGAAGACGCATTACCAAAATGCGTCTTCTTCATGCGAAAAATAAAAAAAAATTGAAAAGGTTGAGGATGCATTATCAAAATGCGTACTCACCATTTGCATCCAACGTCAAACACTGTAGCACTATTTATGGAAATTGCTTCAAAATGCTTCTCCAAGACCAAGATGGTCGCGAGCCTTCTACAGCTTCAAAAAATGTAGAGTTGGGAAAATACGTGTCCTTGAAAACCCTTGTAACTAGTGATTGTGAGTTCACTAGAAACCTCCATGCCTGTTTTTCCCAGTAGTGCTAAATTTGATGCTTTTAGATCACAGAAACCCAATCCATCATTAATTTTTGCGCGTGCCATCATTTTTTGTTTGACTGCAGTGGAACCTCCCCACCAAAACTTATGCTCCGGATATCATCCAGAATACCCTCAAGAATGATAAAACAACTCATGGAGTATGTCGGGATAGCCTGTAGAACAGACTTGATGAATATCTCCTTCCCCGCTTTGGATAAGTTCTTTTCACTCCATCCATCAATTTTTTGTCCAATCCTTTCTTTCAAGTTATGGAATATGTCTGACTTGCGCTGTCCGATCTTCGAAGGAAGCCCCAAATAAGTTCCATGCGATGAAACATCAGGAATTGTGAGTGTGTCGCACACTTTTGCTCTCACTTCTTCAGCCGTGTTAGGGCTGAATAAAATGTCTGATTTGTCTGCATTCATTCTATGCCCCGAATATTTTTTTCAAACAAAGTAATGTGTCAATGAAGATGCGTCGCTTCCTTCTCTGTTGCTTCTCCAAATTAAGGGTATCATCTGCAAAGAATAGAAGAGAAATTCTAGGGCCAAATCCAGAAGCGCTGATACCTTTAATTTTTCTAGAACACATAAGATCTGTTAAAAGACCAGATAAAACCTCTTAACATATAATGAAGAAATAAGGCGATAGGGGATCCTCTGCCTAAGTCCTCTCCTCGGATGGATTAATTTCATCTCTACACCATTAAGAATAAATGAAATAAGACTGTCGAGAGACACAATCGAATTAGGCTGACAAATGCTTCCGGAAAACCCATCGACTTTAGAGTACCACATACAAAGTCCCATCAATTCTGTCAAATGCCCAACTCATATCCAACTTAATGCTCATGTTGCTCAGACTTCCAGCCCTTCTATGCTTCATTGTATGGTGGAACTCGTGCGCAACAAGTATATTATATGTGATTAACCTTCCCGGAATAAAGGCCGACTGAGATTCAGAAATAATCTTCGAAATGATCGGTCTAAGTCAGTTCGCCACCACCTTAGATGGCAGTCTATAAATCACATTGCACAGGCTGATTGGCCGAAACTGTGTAATCAATTCTGGCTTCTAAGTTTTTGGGGTCAAGAAAATGTTGGTATAGTTCACCTCCGGTTCAAACAAACCATTATTTTAAAAACTCAATCACAAATGATGGGACATCTGCCCTAACGATATGCCAAAATTTTTGAAAAAATACAGGGCTCATACTGTCTAGACCTGGGTATTTGAAGAAGTGCATTTTTTACAGCCTTTGCCACGTCAGCTCCAGTGTGTGGTCACAAGATACTCTCGACCATCTCCCCTGTGATGCACGGCTGGATTCGGTTTACCATCTGCTATATTGCCTCCGCTGACAGGTCTGATGAAGAGAATTATCCACCAAAAAATCAACAATAATAGGTTCAATACAAGCATCATCATATTTCAGTTCTAAATTCGCATCTTTTATTCCTCCAATATGATTTATGGCTAGCCATTTTGATGCAAATTTGTGAAAGAAGCGGGTATTTCTATCTCCCTCCTTATACCAATGCTGGTTCACCCGTTGCCTTCACTTTACAATTTCAGCCTCCTGTAGCAAGTCAAAGTCTCGCCTAAGAAACATTATTTTCTCTTTGGCTTCCTCCGTGTTATTACCTCTTTCTAACTCCAATATTTCTTTATTGAGTTCCTCTATGCGCTTTGGGATGTCCGGGAATGTAGCCTTCCCCCAGTTCATCAAGCCGAGAGAGAAATTCTCCATTTTTTGAGGTAATGGCATCGTCAGCTCTTTCCAAGTCTCATTGACCGTCTTCTCGCAATCACTGTATTTAATACATTGTGCTTCAAACTGGAACCTCTTTCGTCTTCTTTGCCGACTTGCCGTAGGATCTCGCGGCTGTAGTCTGACATGAAGGCACCTATGATCAAATTAAACCATACGCGGGATATTGATTGTCGGCCACGGGAAGAGATCATGAAAGTCCCGATTACATGTAGCTCTATCCAGTCTAGCTCTTTTTGTATCTGTTCGCCCTCGCCTGTCTACTCCTTCAGTTCTGCTAATACTATCGCACTGTCCATCGAAGTTTTGTGTATATTAAAATGTGGGAGAGAACTAGATAGAGAGTGGAAAAATTAATGTAGAAAAACCTCATAATTTATCATTCCAGCCTCCATTTTGTTGTATATGAACCATGCGTTGTTGGATTTAGAGGAATAAAATGAGTTGATGAAATTAAATTTAGAAATATAAAATTAGAATAAGTGGAAGAAATTGAATTTAGAAAGAAAAAATCAGAATGAGTGGAAGAAATTGATCTTGAAGAAATAAAAAAGGAAAGTGTATAAAACCCATAAAAATAACCAAAAAAAAGTGCACAAAATTCAATGAAATATAGGGAGTATATTTACTAGATTAACACCCATGCAACAAATAATCTAAAAGAAATTATCGTAATAATTAATATTATGTTATATTAATAAATAAAAAATATTATATTATATTGTTTACTATTTATCGATAAAGAATAAAATATATTTAACATATTCTTGTTTTATATCAACTAGCTGTTAGATGGAATTATTTTATAATTGAGGTAAATAATGAGGTGATTTGATATTATTTTTATTTATTGCAATGAAATATTTGTAACTTTTAAAAACTTTAAAAATGTATAACAATGTATAATTAATTATAATTTGACTTAAAAAGCTATTGAAATGAGGATTTTATGATTGATCTAACCGTTAGACGGTCTAACGGAAGACTTTCTCAATATTTTTATATTTATATGAAAATATATGTATTTTGTGAAAATAATTTTTTTTGTAATAATATAAATTATATCTATTATAAACAATATATTGATTAAAATAAATATACATTCATAATTAATCAATGAATATATATTAAATTTTAGTTTAATTATTGTTATTAAAAGAAATATTTTCTCAGTCCCAGATAAAATGACATAATTTCTTTTTCCATTTGGCTCATAAAAATTGCACATTTTAAATTTAGTTAAAATGCAAAAGATATGTTGTAAAATTTTCACAATGTTCTCTTTAATTTCAATAACTTTCAGATTTGCCTGCTGCTTTCCCAAAATATCCTTACTTTTTTTATACTTATTCTGTCACATTATTTTGAATATGAATTATAATTTTTTTTTAAAAAGGTTTAAAAAAATTAATGAAATTAATTTTATAAAAAGTCAATATTTCGGATTACATATTATTTTAACGACAGGGTCCAAGGGGGTGTGCCCCTTGGTAGAGATCAACTTCACTGGACTGGTCACAATTGTCCAAAATGGTACCCACTTTTAATCAAAATTCACAGTTTGGTACCCAAATTTTAAAATGCGCCATTATGGTACCCGGATTTACATTTATGTTCCAGAATGATACTCAAACCGGTCATAGCTGGTTGTGAACGGCTTGCTGAAAGAGCTAAATAGCTTTGAAACCAAAAGGAATGGATACAGATGTGGAATCCTGCATCCCAGTGCGCAACAAAATTTCCTTGGCGTATCGGCCTGACCAAGGAATAAGTTTTTGGAAGTACGAACAACCTCCAAACCCAAGATATACTGCATAGTGCCAAGATCGGTAATTTTGAATTCCTGATTAACTCAATCAATAAACTTCCAAGCGAGATGACCATCATTCCCAGTGAAAATAATGTCGTCAACATAAACCACGTGTAGAGAAGAGAGGCACCCTGTGAAAAAAACAAATAAAGATGTAAGGAACTGCAAAAAAAAGTGCTAAAATGCTAAAACCACGCGCGAGGAGCTTGCTTCAATCCATAAATGGCCTCTGTAGACGAAAAATAAAATCTAGATGCATGGGTTTTTGTATCCAAATAAAGCACTCAATAAACAAGAAATATCATAGTCGAACAAATATGTATAGCTGAGGGAGCCAATGCAAGAGCGAGTGACCATTGGATGGCTGGATAATGGAACGGGCACTGGAGATGATACGGAACCTGAGATCGACAGCTCGGAAGCTACAGATTTCTGCACCGGTGAGGCAGCTGAAGACGTCATCATTGGAGGCGGTGTTGTTGGAGTTTCAGCTGGAGAAATCGGTGGCGCTACTGGTAATGCGTGAGCTACACGCACGGGAAATGAGCTCGGTGCATGCGGTGCGTGAGACGGCGTTTGTAGCTGTGGTATGGGCTGATGGTCTACGTGCAGTGGACATAACCAATTTTCAGACAAAACATGAACTCCCGGTACAGATTGTAAATTAGAATCATCTAAAATAACGAGCAAATCGGCTGATGTAGATGGCTCAAACACCTCCGAAGGCACAGACAAAGGTTTCGAAAAGGCAGAAACATCAAGCGACGGTAGTACAGTCGTAGAACCAATATAACATGTCATGTACTCTTTCTTCGTAGTAGGATTAAGGCAACGATAACCCCTGAACTAAAAACTATATCCCAAAGAAAGGCTTTGTTTGGCAGAGCTTATAAGCAAAGCACTTTTGTATTTTTGGTAAAATGCTAAAAAAAGAGAGCTTATTTTGAAAGTAGAAGTTATATTTTGGGGAAAGCAGAAGTTGGTCTACACATGCTTTCAAAATAAGCCAGTATTGCTTATAAGCATGGCTCAAAGCTGGCTTTGTCAAACAGAGCCAAAATACATGGCAAACTCCGAGGCACCAATACGAAAAACTCAACAAGTACCAAAAGGAGAAAAGTTGGAGTAATCAGGAGTATTGCCAAAAATAACAGAAAGCGGAGATTGACCAGATAAAGAAGGTGTAGGCAGGTAGTGTTGGCAGCCGTAGCAAATGCATCGCACCAAAAATAATGATGCATACCAAAATGGAAAAGGCACGGAGAGACCCATTTCTGTGATGTGACGATGTTTCCGCTTAGGTCGACCATTTTGCTCTGGTGTGTAGGGACATGAAAGCTGGTGATAAATGGCCTATGTAGCAAAATGAGATCTCATGTGAGAGTTTACAAACTATGTCCCTTCATCACTCTGAAAAACCTTAATAGAGGTAGAAAACTGGTTCTCAACCAGCGCCTCAAAATGAAGATATACCTTTACAAAATCATACTAGCGCCGCAAAGGGTAGAATGAAGTGAAATGAGAGTGATCATCAACAAAGATAACTTAACCAGCACGAGAAACAATAGGCGCAGGTGCCCAAATATCACAGTGAACCAAGTCAAGAAAATGTGATGCACGTCTATTATTTTATGTAAAAGAAAGATGTTTCCCCTTAGCCATCTCACAAGAGGAACACAACTGCGGCTTTGTGAGCAGACTAGTAACAGGCAACCATATAGACTTTCTCAAAGAAGAAATGATGTTGTGAGGAACATGACTCATTCTACCATGCCAAAGTTCAAAAGATGTCGTAGATGCATTCGATGCAACAAAAGCAGATAAAGCAGTACCACCATAATCCAAAAACATATAACCCCCCATCATGATGACCTTGCTAATAATATCACTAGTAAACTTGTTTGAAATAGTGAAAGAATAATCATCAAAGTAAATAACAACATTTATATCCCAAGTCAACTTGCTAATAGACAACAAATTGTTAGTACTTTGTGAAACAACTAAAACATTAGACAATGATAGAGAATCATAGAATCGAGAGTGGCTAACATGCGTAATGGGAAGGGAAGAACCATTACCAAAAATAACACGGTTGTTACAAGAATAGGGAGATATGTGATCAAGAGTGGACCGAGAAGAAGTCATGTGGTTGGTTGCGCCAGAATCAGCTATCTAGCGAGCATGCGGAGGAGCATGTGGTGGAGAAGCAAGAGATGAGGCTCGAGGGACCTAATGAGAACAAATAGAGGCAACATGACCAAATTTTTTACACCACTGACACTGCAAATGGTACCATTTACCGTGTAATTTATAGAAAGAAGAAGCAACATGGCCCAGATCATAAAACCATTGGCACTGTGGTTAATCAAAATGAGCCATAATACAATTTTTTTAATTTTCAAATTCATTGCTAACTGGGCACTCATGAGGTGCTCACTGGGATTGTTGATTGGGCAAAGATCTCGTGAGAAAAAGACACTCGGGATAAATTGAAAAATTCGCGTAAAGGCTGCAGTTGAGAAGAACTGCGTGTGAACACACGCATGCAAAAGAAGGGCACGTCCACACAGTGGCAGAACTAGGGCTGGATCTTGGGCGGGGCTGGCTCGGGGCTGGGCGGGGGCTGAGATGAACAGTATACCCTTCCTTCACCGGGCGAGCCAGTTCCGCCGGTGCGTCCACAGAGTGACGCACGTGAATGACACGCGCTAGAGGGGAGAAAAACTTCTGATATCTTCGTGCATGATGTCATGCGGCTGATGCAAAAAGCTAAAAATAAAACCTTTCATGGTAAAAAGGAAGCAGCGATTTGGAGTTGCCGGAGAAGGAGATCTATGTCGCCGGAAGGAAGAAACAGCAAAAGGAGATTGCAAAAACAAAAAGCACCGAAAGATAGATGTCGTCGGTTGAATCGAACTGATTGCATAGCACGGGCTTGCGATAGGCAGTCGACGTTCGGCCAGATTTGAAACTACTAAAAAAACGAACGACTGAGTAACAAACGACAGTGATATTAGCAACGGCGGCAATCGAAAAAACACGGTGGAAGAAAGTTGCAATGGTGTTGACCGAGCAGAAACAGGAGGATTTTGATCCTTTTTTTGAAATTTTGAAAGAGGATGTAGGGTTTCGAAAAAGAAAGTAAAAATGCAACCAAACTGATACAATAATAGAATATAAAATCCACAAATTATTGTATCTGTGTGTATTCAAATTTATAGTCATATATATATATATACTAACTATTTACTAAAAGAGCAACTTCTTGGCCAAATGTTATCCCCACACTTAGCCAAGTTAGATTTCACAAATATTAGACAAGTGGTCCCAAACCTTAACACATGAGCTAGCTACATCAGCTTACCATAATTATTTTTTAATTATTTTTGAATATTGTGCATTCTCTATAAATAAAGATTCTATTTACCTAAACAAATCAGAAGTTAACTTATTCTTGGAAACACAATTATTGCATATCCCTATAATTTTATTAATTATCATTAATTTGATAAAGCAATACCCAGTAATTTACTTAAGTATTCACATAAAAATTTAAAATTACAATTCAACACTAAGAATACTTTTACCTTTTCTTTTATAGGACACACAATTTTATAACTTTAATTAAATAACTATTACTTCATCATCAACATATATTTAATATTCTTATCATTGTATTTTTTTATAACATAAAATATTTCTATACAATATTTATCACTATGTAAAATACATATAGAATATTTTTATTTAAATATAAATAATACATTATTATATATCAACCAACATTACGTCAATTTCTTTTTAAATTAAATAAATGATAATAAACTTATAAATTTATTTTATATCCCGCGTACATTTTTCATATAAATATCAAAAAATTATTATTTATTAAAAATATAAAATTATGCTATATTATGGATTTATATATATAAACACACTTATACAAACCAATAAAAAATGATATTCATTTCTTATCATGACATTATTTGATAACTCCTTTGCCGAGTGAGGTTGTTAGACTAAGACCATGTACAATGGGGGGTTCAAAGGGGCTTAATTAAAAATTGATATGGAACTGGGATCGAAACCCCCACAGTGGGGGGCTCGGAGGCGGGCTGCATTGATTCAGTCCGCGGGACTAGACAATGTAATAAAGGCCGCGTCCCAGTTCTGCAAAACCTGCAGATCCACGTGCATGGGCCAGAGATTGATGCAGCCTTCTTTTTATTACCAAGGGTGTCACGTGGCACCCTCTTATTGGGCCATGTGGCACCCGTTTCCCATTTTTTTTATAAAAAAAAGTGTATTGAGACACGTGGCCCAATCAAATGGTGGCACGTGTCCCAACTAATTTTTTTAAAATAGTTTTAAATTTTTGAAAATTATTTTGTGCTATTTAAAATTTAAAATGGAAAAAATATTTAAAAAATATATTTTTATTTTTAAAAATCTAAATTAAATATTGGATCTTTTTAAAAATTAAAATTACATTTAAAAAAACATATGTGGTTTTTTATATTATGGTTAATAAAATAAATTTTAAAATTGAAATTAATTTTGAAAATGAAATTTGAAAAAATAAAATCCAATAAAATTTATAGGTGTATTATTAAATTTCCCATTACAATTTATTTTTTTGGTAAATTTATTTGAATTAATTATTAAATGTAAAAATAATAAGTAGGATAGATAATCAAGTGGGATCCATGGAGTTGTCTCAACCATTGTGGAGAAAAAAATTGAGTGATTTAGTTGTGGGCTCAATTGTTGAGGTGGAAAAGAGAGATTGAATATTTAATTAACTGAAAGCACAGGAGCAGGCTCGGAACAAGCTATTCATTGTACATTGTCTAAGAGCCTTGTGATATGATTTTGCTATATTTCTTCTCTGTTTGTGTCATTTCTGAGCTACAAATAGTGCTATCAATCTCTGACACGAACCGAGAACCCGACATGGATCAACACGATCAAACTCAACCCAAAACTCAAATTTGGCCCGAGAAATATCAATCTGAACACCCGACATGACCAAATTCAACCCGAAACCCGAATCTGACCCGAGATATATCGACCTGAACCCGCACCCGACACGACCGAAGTCAACCTGAAACCTGAATCTGATCCGAGATATATCAACCCGAACACGCATCCGACACGACCGAAATCAACCCGAACACGCACCCAACATGACCGAAATCAACCCGAAATCTAAAACTAACCCGAGATATATCGACCTGAACCCGCACCTGACACGACCGAACTCAACCCCAAAACCCAAATCTAACCTGAGATATATTGACAAGAATCCGATGTGAACTCAAAACCTTAATCAACCTAACTCGATTTAACTCGATAAATGTAATATTTAACCCAACATGTATATAACCGTTCAACCACTACCACAGAAACACCCCTCTAGCACCAGTTTTTTGGCACCGGTTTTTGAAAACCGGTGCCCAAAATAAATTAGCACCTGTTTTTTTTAAATCGGTGCTAAAAATTTTAAAATTCAATCTTCCCACCAATAATTTCCAAAAATTGCCAAATTTAGCACCGATTTTCAAAAACCGGTGTTAATGTAAAAAAACGGTGCTAAAATTTTAAAAATTCAATCTTCCCGCCAAAATTTTCAAAACAAATCCCCAAATTTAGCACCAGTTTTCAAAAACTGGTGCTAATGTAAAAAATCGGTGCTAAATTTTTTAAAATTCAATCTTCCCACCAAAAATTTCAAAAAATTAGCCAAAATATAGCACCGGTTATCAAAAACTGGCGATAATGTAAAAAATCGGTGCTAAATTTTTTTAAATTCAATCTTCCAATCAAAAATTTTAAAAAAATGCCAACAATTTATCAAAAATTTCATGAGATGAGCGCAGCTGGGTGCAGCCGCTGTAAGCTAAATTATATTTTTGCTTAACTTTTCAAATCGTTTAAGTCTTTTGTTGGTTTTAACTAATAGCGAAATTGATTTAAATTAATCAATTATCAACCTTTACTGAACTAATAAATATGAATAAGACTAAAAAATGTTTGACGTTTACTAATTAACATCCAACACTTAATTGATTTCGTATATATAAATACAAATGAAAATGTTTGAGTTTAACTAATTAACGGCCCTTCCATTCTCCCATACCTGCCCAAATTGCTAATTCGCAATCGTATATAATTCAATTGAATTTTGGCGTTGCAAATTTTGTGATTCGACAATTCCAAATTTCTTGGAGAGAACTAAGGGCAAAAGGTAAAAACTTTACTCGTAACTCCAAAATAAAATTCGCTCGAACGTGGTGCTTCCCTATACACCCTCATTTTATTTATCATCGATCGGGCACAAGAACATATCTGTAACCCTTTTTTTATTTCTCTTCCTTACTTCTATATAATCAAATATAAGTTACTTTAGAACATCTACCAGTGTTTTCCCACAATTCACCAAAAATATATATTATTTAATATTTTTATATTTAAGTAAGAATAAAAAAATTATGTATTTTGGAGCAATGGATAATGAGGAACACGATTTTGGGCCACAGTGTAATTTTCCAAAATTGTGTGCAAGTAATCAATGTTGACTTTTGAGGCACTTCCATTCACTCATACATGCTCGAATCAAAAATTCGCAATCGCATATAATTCAATCAAATTTTGACATCACCAATTTCGTGATTCGACAATTCCAAATTTCTTGGAGGGACCTAAGTGCAAAAAGTAAAAACTTTACTCGTAACTCCA
>JAULKK010332460.1:0-10844 GCA_032355705.1 Rubia peregrina | reverse complement strand
GACTAAAGGGGTCATTAGTGAGGTTTAGCGAGAGATGTTGAATTCACTCTTGTAAACTACTATCAAAGAAGGGTGGACGATTTATCTTCACAGCAAGTAGTTAAAGTAGTGAATATGTAGTTGATTCAAGGATTGATAATAGGTATGGAAGCAAAAATCTATTGCCCCCAAGGTTTTGTCATTTGTAGTTTTTGTATATTTTTATTAGTTTGTTGCATAATTATCATAGTTACTTGACTTTGCTAGTTATCTTATTTTTACTTTCATAACGTAGAAAACCAACACAAAACCCCCCTCTTTACATGCTTTATATGTATGTACATATCTATAGCTACACTTATATTCACCCTTGTATGTATAAACACTTGGAAATATCTCTCTACTTTGTGGATGACCCCGACTTGGCACTATCTACTTAATTGTAGTTAGTAAGCAAAAAGGGCATGTAAATTACATCTTTGAGAGGTACGGCGACGACCTCCCAACTCTCCTAAGAGAATTAAACCACAAAAGCAGACAAAAGTGGGCTCAATATGGCTAATACTGCCATATAAAATGAAAGTATCAAATCCTCCACACTTAAACTTTACTCATCCTAGAGTAAAAAATAATATCCAAGACTTAAATACGAAGTTAATACATTCAATCATATTCCACCCTAAAATTTCTCACAAAGCTCTCACCACCATTAATCATAAAAGTATAAATCAAGTGATAATTTTCACACCACATCCCAAAGTCCTAATTTCTACCCAAAACCTTCCACCTATCAATTCTATAATCCCCAAAGAAAATTTAAAATCTCAAATAGATTATCCCAATATCTAATGGCACAAAATGAAGTCAAAGAAATGATATAACGAATTCAAGTACATACTTCGTTCTATACCAATATATCAACCCAAATGAAGTAGACTAATATTCAATATTTCCAAGTAAGGACATATCCGTCTTTGTTTTCCCACTAACTCAAGCATAACCTTAAGAAAACCTATGCTGCTGGCTAGCCAAATCATCACTTTTTTTGTAACCTTATGATCTAAACACTGGCAAATGAGTGAATTCAATATATTTTCATTTTCTCTCTTTCTTTCATTTTGCCTAGGAGCCCTTTTGGGGGTTCATCATAGCCACACACAATTTCTTTTCTTTTAGGCTCACATATCACCCACATTTAGCCTCTAATTGTAACCTAGGCCGCCCTTTTGGGTTTTCAACCTATAGCCTCCCCCCGTTGTTGTCTAAATTTCCCTCTCGGATTTTCAACTTAACGTGATTAATTTTTTTTCTTCAATTTTTCTTCTTCTCATTTTCATATTTTTCCATTCAAAAGTAACCAATTTTTTAAAAATAAGCCATTAGACCCCTACCCCACACTTGAAATCACACATTTCCCTCAATGTAACATACAAGGCAAAAACAATAAATTTCAAGGAGATAAGTAAAATAACTCAAGAATCAATGGTGCGAAGGGCCTTTAACATCCTCTTGCCCGGAAGAAACTCCAAGGTATCACTGCTAATACTACACTTCCCAATCCTTATTCCTTTGGCATCTCTCCCTACACTGCTTCACGCCGGGGTTTGGCCTTGAAACTAGCATAAGTACGTAAATCATAAACCATGGAGGAGAGCTTATCGATCTCCTTCTCCATGTACGTCATCCTCCAATACATTAAATGGTTGTACTTGGCCTGAGCCCAGAATTTAGAATCCATAGAGCAAAAATTGGATTCCACCATGTGAAGTAACTGGTGATAAAATTCTAGAGGTGGTGGAGGATGAGTAATGTGTGGAGTGGACTCAATATATGGGATATTATTTTCATCAGTCAGGGTTCATTGTGGTGCTTCCCTCCTCAATTTTTCTCAAACTTGATCCTGCATGCCAAGTGCAGCTGGATGGCTAACTCCACCAACGAGATGGTAAGTGAAAGAGCAGTCCAGTGGGGTTGTGGGAGCTCATGAATGGTTTCTTTCTTTCATACAACCAATGGAAGACTCCATCATTGGAGGTGTACTTAAACATTGAGAGATCGTGCAACTTCATAAGATTTAAGAAATAGGAGTCGTCCTTCTTGAACCGTGGAAGTTCAGGTGGTGTCGGGATGTTCAAATGTCGGACCAAGAGCGTAACCTTGCTACCCATGGAAATATCACCTCCTTGTATCTTCTCTGCCTCACTGGTGACCTTGGTCACCCACAAATCCGTCCGAAAACTGTACTCATCGCCTGCACTTGTCAGTGCCCACAAATTCCTAATGTTCTCTTATAACGCATTCATCGCTTCACCCAGGAAAAATACAGTTGAGGTCAATAGACGATGAACATATCGGAAGGTAGGGTGGATAATTAGGTAGTTCTTTTCCCTCACATCTTGAACCATTCTTGTGATAGTATGCCAAAGAAACCATCCTGGTACTCAATGCGCACTGGGGCCTCTGGGTCGTAAGCTTCCCGAACAAGAGTGATATTCCAACCAAAAGAAGCCTCTATATATGAGTAATCCATCTCATATTTCAAATCATTGAGGTGAAAGGAAATGTAAGCGGAAAAATCATCCCTGTTACCATTCACATCCTTCCTACCATGATGCAGTTTCACCGTCGAGATGAACTCGAGGCTGCACCTCAGGTAGGTAGGTGTGTTGAGGCTCATAAATCCCTCTAATCCATCGTTCGTGAGGAGGTATTTCCCTAGTTGGTGAATTCCGAGGGCTGCGAAGGAACTCTCATCACAAAATTTGTGTCTTGGATGCCCCTCGATTTTGTTAGTGAAAAGGTCCCACCGCTCAGCAAAATCTCTCAGAATGCACTTCAATCCCATAACCCTATCTATAGGAGTGGATGAATTAGCCCTGGACTTCTCAACCCTAGGTTTTTTCCCCATCTCTCAAACAAGCAGGAACACCAAGTACAAATAGTAGCACACAAACATCAATTCACCACTAGAAATTTCAACACAATAATCACAATATCACACTAGAAATTATCACAAAAATCTTGGAAATTCACCATACTATATGCAAAATTTCAAATAGTCACCATAATCAACAAGACAAGATGCACAATTAAACCTTACAATATACACGAACCACAATTTCAATCCAGAGAGTTAAAATTTTACCGAAATCGTGTGGAGGAATTCGTTTTGGAGTAGTTATAAGAAATTAGTAGTCCCCCTTAGACTCCAATTTAGCAATTTGAGAAAATCCCCAAATTCAAGGGTTCTTGAAATATTTTGGGCTGAAGGTGTATTTTGGGTGGTACGGATAAGTGGGAAAATTTGTTTGATGACGGGGAAGGGTATATGATTGTGAGGGAGGAATGTAGTGGGTGGATTTGGAGGAGGAATGTAGTGGGTGGATTAGGAGGAAGAATGTGGTGGAGTGGAGGAGTTGAGAGGTTCTTTGAAGAGGAGAACTTAGAGATTAGGGTTTTGAGTGTTCAGCCTGCATTTTTAATATACTGCTCGACTGCCGCGAGCAGTGGCAGGATTCCCATACCTTGCAAAAAACATTGGTACTATGAATCTGAAATTTGACCTTGAAGGTTGTCATGAGTGGTAGGCCTTTCCCACACCTCGCGACAGTATATTTACTGGAAGCTGAAAAATGTTCCGCGAGCTGTCTCATGCAGTGGCCTTTCCCACACTTCACGACATCAAGTTTACTGGAAGTTGAAAAGGGGCTTTAGATGTCATGAGCAGTGGGATTTTTTCCATGCCTCGTGACAGCCTCTTATGTAAGACTTTTATACTTGGCCAAATTTTTCACCCCCAATTTTCTTTCTTATCCATTTTTCCTAATGGTTCTCACTACTTTGTTCCTCCTTGATAATCATTCTCAATCCATCACCTCGATCATCCTTGATCTTTCAATACAATATACCTGTTTCGCTGCAAAATCACGGGAAAACAAAATTGTAATAGAAATAAAATAATAAAAAAACTTAATTGATATTACATAGAAATAATGTTACTAATTGCTATCCAAATGTTCAAAACTAAGTTTACTAAACGTCGTGGGTTCAAATTTTTCCCTTTCTACAGCTTTTCTCACAAATTGTCTCAAGGAGATCAACATCCTCTCCTTTTTCTGGCATGGTGCTTTCATGTTAAGGATTAAAACATTGTCTATTGACCTTGAAGGTCGTGGATGTAGCTCCATCAATAATTTCCACCGTACAATGCAAGAATACCTTTACCACTTCAAAGGGGCTAACCCACCATGACTCTAACTTCCCGGGAAACAAACCAAAGAGAGATTGAAATAGGAGGACCTTTTGAACAACGTAAAAGTCCTCCATATTGATCATTTTATCATGCCATGCCTTTGTTTTCTTCTTTTATATTGCGGCATTATCGTACGACTCTCATCTTATTTCTTCCAATTCTTGCAATTTTAGTTTCCTATGTATACCAGACCAATGAGCCTCTCATCTTATTACATAGACAGAATGTTGCGTAAGACTCTTATCTTATTTCTTCCAATTTTTTCAATTGTAGTTTCCTCCCACAATGACTATTTTTGGGAGCCGGGGGAGAGGGGGGGGCTCAGTAAGCCTCAACCATGGCAGTAACCTATGAGGAGTCCATTCCGAGAGCACAATTCACCAAAGTTTAAACACAAGAGCCACTCACTGCCACCATCGCAGGAGCTCAAGTGGTTAATAGGATTGGCTGACACCATCTTTGGTACCAGATAGGATGTTAGTCACCTTGCCTACCGCTTTGATTTACAGTTGGGTCAGATGGATGACTTATGGATGACATGGCACAAATGCGACATGATTTCAAGGAGGACTGGGAGATACAACGTGAGGAGATACATGATTTGAGGTACGCCGTGACTCAGATTACCGACATGATTATAGGTGCCACCATGGGAGAGATAGCCGAACTACGATGCGCTCGGGTAGAGATGTGGCGCCAGACGTAATGGACCATATTGAGGAGGTTGAGAGGCTCCGAGCTCTTTCCTTCCTTAGTTACATGCTTTGGGGATAATGCACCGGCTAAGTGTATGTGGAAGAGGGAGTCGTAACACTCCATTTAATTTTCCCTATTTCTATGCTTGTTTTTTTTAATGACAAACTAGTTTCCCTTTGTTTTCTTTAAAAACTTGTTTTTGTTTGTTTCTCCTTCGAAAACTTATTTTTATGGGTGTGAGGGAACCTTTGTTGAAGTTTGGGTATCTTGAGATATTTGGCAGTGTTTTGTTTTCTTATTTTCCATGTAATGCAAAACTCACTTTTTGGGAATTTTTGTGCTACGCAAAAAAAATGGAAAAAAAATTCCGCTAAGAAAAAAACTCGAAAGGGCAACTTAGGCTAAAATTGGGAGGTCCAGATAAGCTGAAACCGCAAAATGGAAACCTAAGCAAAAATGAGGGGCCAAATGGTGTGGAAAAAGGTGAGGGTGAGCTTGAAAAATAAAAATGTTTGAAGGTAGGATTAAAACCCGAGTGGGTTCCTAGGAAAAATGGGAGAAAATGAGAGAAGTTTGAATAATTTTATACTTCTATTGGATTGTCTATTTGGTAGCTTCTTGGGTAAAGTAAGCTAGTTTTACTCTTGTATTGTATACCCCACCTTTGATCGTTATGATCGTTGCTTAGATTCTCTTAGGTTTTGGGATATGAGAGTGTGAGAAATTCTTATGTCTTGGGGCTAGGATAGTCTTGGAATAAAATTTTGGGTGTTTTACGAAAACTATGCATGCTTGTTTACCCTTGATCTCTCCTTGTTCTTATTTTCTCGAGAACGAGTAAAAGTTTAAGTGTAGGGGATTTGACGAGATGTCAAATGCATGTATTTCTTGAAATATTTAACATCTCTTTTGTTATCTTTCTGTGAGTAGATTGCTAGGTTTAGGTAGGTTTACATCATAAGGGGTTTACATGACCATTTTTGTTTTTCTTATCTAAATCCTTCATTTTGTAGCCTATTTTGAGTCTAATAGATTTTTCCCCTTATGATCGTCTAGATCTTAGTTCCTGGACTACCCTTGGCTCCAAGACATAAGAATATCTCACACTCTCATATCCCAAAAAGTAATCTAAACAACCAACGTGCCAAATCAAAAGGTAAGGCATACAAATATATATATATATATATATGTAAAACTAGCTTACTCCACTAGAGAAGCTACCAATGACAAATCAAGAGAAGCACATAATAGTTTCAATTTTCTCATTTTCTCACATTTTTCCTAGGAGCCCTCCTGGGTTTCCATCCCAACTTCACACATTTTTATTTTTCCAATGCTCACACTCACCTTTTCCCACACCATTTGGGCTCTCATTGTTGCATAAAATTTTCAACCTATCAGGCTTTCCCAATTTTTCTTAAGTCCCACATTCGGGTTTTTGACTTAGCGGAATATCTTTTTTTCCCATTTTTTTAAAACTTGCTCTTAGAAGAGCTACTTGCTACATAAAAACAAATATATAAGAATCATAAGTGTTATCTAATTCCCATCCCTCCTCTTAACATTTTCATTGTCATCAATGCATACACACAATCTAGAACATATGCCAAGGGAAGGAAATGAGAAAACACTTACAGTGAAAAATGAACACTAAAATCTACCCTTAGTGGAACAATTATGGAATTTTAATTAAAAAAACTACCATCACTACAATACACTCACCCTAACCTCTAATTAAGAAAGTTGAATCCAACCACTATCATGCACAACAAAATTTAATAAAGAATTGAATCACTTTGAAGGGTTGCCTCTTTGGTTTTGAGTTATGCATCCTAAGCGTTTTGAGGGTAAATGGGTTTGGGGTGGTATTTTGGGGTGAAATGGTGATTTGGATATAAGAGGGTGTGTAAACTTCAAAGGTCGTTCACGTCTACACACCCCGTGAATTTGGGGTTTGGTTCTTTTTGTTGTCCGCTATTTCGAGCATCACCAACCATGTACGTCTACATGGGCCATGAGTTGGACTCCTCCTAATCCCATTTTGCTCGCTTTATTCCAAAAAAAATGCTTTTTACAAAATAAACATGCACACCAAGTGTAATAGTGTTCCAAAACTAAAAACTAAAATAGAAAAACACACCAACAATAATAAATATCTACAACACAATGCAACGGGACATCTTTCCCCCCTTACACTTAAGACACATATATTCCTCAAATGAGAAACATGACATGAAAGGAAATGGAGGAAAACAAAAAACATAGTCAATCATAACATCCCAATGCATTGTTCTCAACAAAATATCCTCAAATCTACCCTAACATGTAATTCTAATCAAGCCATTATAGATCTACACTAAACAAGTATCAATCAACATCCAATCAAACAAACAACTAGTGTCCGGCTTAGGTTGTATATTTGTGGTAGTTTAGGTGGTTGTTGTGGTGGTGTATAATGATTTGGGGGTTAGAGTGGGAGGATAAAGGTGATGATTTTTTTGAAATAATGAAAATCTAACTTAACTAATTTTTCAAGGCTCAGGTTGCCTCCCGAGAAGCTCCGTATATTTAAGATTTTCGACACGACCCTAATGTTATCCATACGGTGTGGGTTTGTACCCCATCACCACAGACAACTAAAAATGGAGAGGTGGGGGTAAGAATCTTCCAAGAGGAAGATCTAGTAGACAAGGAGTCAAACCCTAAAGGAAATAGATGGTTTGGAAGCTTACCATGTTCAATGGGATTCTCTATGGTTTCCTCCATGGCTTTAAAAAATGTGGGAGTTGTATCTATAGGTGGAGGTTGGGATGAAGATTGGAAAAATGATTTAAGTATAATAACCTCTTACTCAACTTTTCGCTCTTAACAGAACACTCCCCATCCCCTTGGGATTCATTTACAAAAATTTCAAGTTCAACTAGGGATGGTTCATATTCTGAGTATTGAGATTCTACTTAGCTCACCATTTCCATCAAGTCACTTACTTTCCCTTTAACTGTCCCAATACATGAGAAGAGTCGAGTTCCCAAATCTCTAATGTCGCTAAGCAATTATGATTGGAGTAACTTATGACTCTTGGTCTCATTATCTATAGCTCACAAAATTTCTCCATACTCCGACTTGGTAACTCCCAAATCTCTAGTGTTACTAAATATTCGTGTTGGAAGAAATTCAGTGTTTCTTATCAAGTTAGTTATGGATTCCAACACTTCTTCACACTCAAACTTAGGAACTAATCCCAGGGGTTGGTTTTGGTTCATTGTATAAGTTAGCTAAGGCCAACTATGGTTTCCCGATGCATCTCCATACCAGGAATTTGGGTTAATACTCAACCTTAAATTTGAGAATCATGGTATGGGTACCATTCTTGATCACATTGGCCTTGGGAAACAACAACTCCTACCTCTCTCTCATATTTTCTCAACGAAGAGCAAGACTCCATAGGGTGGTCGCTATGACACATCCTACAAAGTATCACTCATTTAGCTTCTTTTCTCCACATTTTTTTCCAACAAAGCTAGAACGAAGAAAACACAAAAAAAAATTGGATTCGTAGTGCAAGTATTCTCTGTTGACACCAAGAACTCAAGCAATACCTACTCCAAAAAATAACAAACACACAAAAAGGGCACAAACAAAAACAAAAAAATATAACAAGAAAAATAAAATGCAAACTACTCTACCAAATAAATATGTAAGACAACAATAAAATTAGAACTAGAATCCCCGGAAATGGTGCCAAAATTAAACTCGCACCCATGAGGTCGTTCCTTTTACCAAATTAACTGTGAGCACGTTCCAAATATAAAATTTGTAACTTGCTCTTGTGCTCTCTAATAACCACTATAGAGTAGCTAGTGGCAAGTCCGAGGTCGTCCACATAGATACTAGAATTTGAAAGTTAACTACACAAAATCCACAATCGGGCGTCACTATGATTGTGTGTCAGAAATAGCTGGAGCTTTAAACATATGATTGGGGGTTTTTTGTCTAACAACAAACGAGCATGCAAACAAATAGTTTTGGGGATATTTGCGTAACACGACTGACTGATAACTTTATTCCTAGATTCTATCACATGTAAACCATATAAACCTATCTCATGCCCATATCACATAGTGTGGAGGTGGATAGGAATTCCCAATGTCTGTCACACAAAATTTTGGCTCCACTTAAGAGCCAGCACACCGCCTCCGTAATTAGGGATTGACCTTTACTCACCATTATTACCAAAATTCATTCTCCATCAATCTCACTCACAATGGAAATGATTCTCCTCTTAAATTAACTCAGCCTTGGGTAGGTCACATCCGTTACATATGAGAGTGAGGACAATACGTTCTAAGCACTCTACTATGGACACATATCGAGGCCAAGAGAAGCATTGGAATTGGCATCTCGTGAGGACTCTAGGATTGACACGACCCCTAGTCGTTACAAAACAACCCAACTCATTACAAAATATTGTGCTTATCTATCGGGGTAAGCTAAGGTTTCCCTTGTCAAGGATTAGTCTAGCGCCCATAACATGTACTTTACTACACGACTGGGAAATTAGAGTTAGATTCTAACAATTGGGAAGGTACTCTTGGGGTATCATAAACGCACTTACCTCCCCGGTAATCTCGAACCTACAATAGACCTGATCTAACACTCCCAAGATATAAATTAAGCCTAACACAATATTATACTATGAAAGAATCTATGGATACATCATAGACTATAACATGGCATAAATCTTACAAGAATGTAAAGAATAAATCAAGCTCAACTATTCATGGAACATAAAGATAGGTAAATCTAAGAATGTCACAAATTCAACATGAAGTCATGAATAAAAATATTTCCCCAAGTATTAAATTACTCAAGAGACAATGAATCCAAAGCAATCATTAGATTCAATGCCATACGCAAAACTAGAAAAATAAATGAAAAGATGAGGTAGCCTCATTTTTCCTACCTACTCTAAGATCTAGAAATAATGACCAAACTTAAACCTTAGTAGACTAATGGCTGCTTATATAGTAGGTAAGAATGGGCCTTAGAAAAGTCCAAAAAGCTAGGAAACCCTAGCATCCATGTCAGCTTGGGTCATGAAATAATGCAAAACCCGCGCCACTGTAAAAGCACGCAGGCTGCAGATTGGAGTGTGTGTCCTGGCTTTCTTAGCGCGCTACCTGCGCAAGAGCTCATGGGCTGCGGTATAGAGTATTTTTATTCACCTTCTGAGCATGCAGTCCATGTGGAATTGCGCGGCCTACACCTGGACTTAGTCTCTTTGGCACTTGGCATGGCACAGGCTGTGCAGATCTACACGGGTCATGCCAGTCTTCATTTCTTCCGGACTTGACTTTCTTTTTTGGCGCATCCATCTACTACTAAGTGTTTGACTCATGACATTCTATGTACTACCATACTTGTGAATGGCCTTGTACAATCTACTACCATTCTTCTGAATGGCTTTCGAAAATAGTCTGAAGTGCCTACAAGCAATATACAAGTGAAATCTCACAAAAATGGATCTAGACCCTCGTAGGGACATTAAATCCATTACATCTAAAGTAAGCTACGAATGAGATATTTATATATGAAAACCATAAACGATTATCTAAACCCCTTGTAATACAAACTCACCTAAATCTAGAAATTTATCACACAATAAAAAAGAGAGATATTAAATGCCTTGGGAAATACATGCATTTCACGTCTCATCAATCATGACCTTGTGGGTTTCTAATGCCACATGCATGGTCCCTTCAAATTTTGACGCCATTGTCGGGGATTTTTGATGCATTTTTTGGACAGCCTGCTTAGTTAGTTAGTTGACTACTCCCTCTGTCCCGCTATAAATTGCTGAATTGCTTTTTGGACACTATTCTGAATCAAAGTTTGACCGCATATTTGAATAGATATA
>JAULKK010332450.1:0-20836 GCA_032355705.1 Rubia peregrina | reverse complement strand
GTATTCATGCTCTAGGGTACATTATATAGTAGTACAAAGACCTATACCAGACTAGAAAAAGAATTCTAATCTAATTACAATCACAAGTAATATTGGTAAATATCTCTATTCCTTAATAGTGTTATTTGACATTGGAATGGTGTCCGACATTTTTTGGGATTCACAAGGGACAGGGCAACGCAACAAAATGACATAGATGTGAACCACAAAATGCAATGAACGTGGGTATACTGCGACGATGAAGAGTGTAATGAAGGGACATCGGCTGTAGATGGATACGATGAAAGTCTTCACTCGAGTGATGTTTTTGATGGAGACGAGGGGTCAGCAACGACGATGGATACGACACCGGTCTTTAATTACTCGGTGGTGGGTGGGTGGTTTTTTAGGAAGAGATCTGGGAAATATATTTTATAATGAAATCTTTAGAATTAGGGTATGGGTTCTATATATGGAACCAAACCAACTTTTTTATGTCATTTTAACTATTTAATGTACATATGGGTGTCAAATGGGGTGAGTTACCTAATTGATAAACTTTACCCATTTGCATTTTTCACTTATTGAGTAAGACTTATTGGACTGCAAACTTATTGGATCGATGATTAATGGTTTGGGTTGGAAAATGGATGAGCCATTGAACACTAATAATAAACATATTTATCGTATTGCACTTGCAACGATAGTTGAGATTAAACCTCTGTTGATCATACTATGTTAGACGGTTGCCTTTTATCAATAACTGTCTAACGTATGTTTAGGCTCTCCTATCGTCAATCCGACTACCAAAATAAATATTTTGAATTTGGAACATAGTATGGAGGGTAGTTTCAAAGAAAAAAGGCATAATCTCAGTGCATTGGAGTCGTTAATGACAATTCCTACACTAGTGTCTGTAGCTCAATATGTTGAACATATATTGATAATATCATATGAAAAGCAATAACGAAAATTAAATGAGCAATTAACATATGCAAGAATGATAAAAATTTATTAATTATTCCAGCATACAATCAGAAAGCTAAAATTACAAATAATTAGAGTATACGTGCGATAAAAAAATCAAGTTTCAAGCAACAAAGTGATGGAGTTAGAAGTAAAGCCACTGCCCTTGAAATAAATGAGTCATGTCGTGGACATCGTTCCCTAGGGTAAAACCATCGAAGGTAACAATTAACACATACGAGTTACCTTGGATTCATGTAAGACCCGTAGGACTATCATCGACAGAGTAACAAAAAGAAACTTTGAGAGAGGAAGAAAGAACTCAAGTTTAGAATATGGAGAGACTTGAGAATGGTGCGAGTTACCTTGGATTCACGCAAGCCCCGTAGGACTATCATCAACAGAGCAACAGATGGAAACTTTGAGAGAGAGAGAGAAAGAAATGAGACTCGAGTTTAGAATATGGAGAGACTCGAGAATGGTGCGAGTTTTCTAAATGGCTTAGAGCCTCTATTTATACTATATACCCTTAAGAGACTCTAATCATGGAAACGTAATATTCTAATTTTTTGTAATTAGAGAAAAATATTTTTCAATCACCAACACATCAAATTTGAGAAAATTCCAAGAAAATTCGAATTAAATCTGCAGGAAATGGAAGAAATATAGCGCAATATTCTTTGGTGTATTAACTATGGTAAATCCCATATTCATTTCAGAAAAGATATCGCACAAAATATGGAACCTTTTCGTTCTTATCTTGTAAAGTCAAGACTGATCTAGTTGGAAATTTGTGGAAATTATGCAAATACAATTTGTTATGTTGTAACATCAAAGAACAAAGGTATGCAAGATATGGGAGTTTATGTTGGTAAATCCGAGAATAAATATTGCATCTAGGTTGTATTTGATTGGAGAATATATCAATTCCTATATTTATGTGATTAGATTAAATTTATGGAATTAGAATTGATATGGAATTTCAGCTATGGTGAAGATGTGGACGAAATATTCTAATTCCTTTTTTCAAGGGATTGTATTTGGAAATTCCTATCTCCAAGGGATTTGATTGTTATCAGAATATGTTGTGGAGATAGAATTCTATTCGCACGAGAAACTTGATAAATGCGACCTGCTTATATATGTGGACATTCTGGCTGAGCAACTTATGGATTTAATTGGAGAAAATATGCATCCAGGTTTTCGTACATTGAGAGTAGCCGAGATCTTAAAGTTATGTTCCAGCATGATAAACACTCTTTGATCAAAGTTCAGAATCATATGCCTTAATTAATCGGGAGGAGGAGATCCAGCATCGATAAGTATCGAGGTCAGAGGGAATGGTACTATCTCTTTCTGATTAGGGAATTTATTCTGAATTGGGCAGGCCCCTGAAGATGTCGGTGGTTTTCACTGAACTGTGTAACCAAGTATGTGTGTTCTTGTCTTACAATTTTTTACATACTTGGTTAGATAATCAATGTTGGAACATAGTTGATATAATTGACATATTTAGATAAATCAAGTTTCAATTGGTATCAAAGCTAAGTCACTTACTCTTACCTTGGTTGTGTCAAGGAAAGTGTGATCCAGTTTTACCATGGCAACCAAAGAAGGAACTTCAGTATCTTGGCCACCACTATTGGAGGGAAGATACTACAAATATTGGAAGGCTCGCATGAAAGTCTTCATTAACTCACTAGATGAACTGGCATGGAACTTTGTGGAAACATAATGGAATCACCCAACTGAGAATGTCAAAATCCGTTTAAAAGAAAAGGAAGGAGAATCAAGAACTAAGAAGTAGAAACTCAAAGAAAAGGCAACTTGGAGTTTGGATGAGCTTAAAGTGTTTATGGAAAACTAAAAAGCCTTGAATTTTATCTTTACGACAGTAGGCAAAAGTTAGTTCAAAATTATCGCCACTTGTTAACAAGCGACAGAGGCTTGGGACATTCTGCAAACAGTTCATTATGGAAAAAAGGGAGTACGTGAAACTAAGCTTCAAATGTTGGCCACAAAATTTGAAGAATTGAAGATGGAGGAAGATGAAACCATTGTAATACTTTTAGGAAGCTGAGAGATATAGTAAACATGGCATATCAGCTTGGCAAAACTCATAAGGAGGTAAAACTTGTGAATAAAACCCTGAAATCGCTGCCTCAAAGATTTTTCAGTGAAAGTTGATGCCATTAAAGAAACAAGAGATGTGTCCACTATGACACTGGATAAGCTGACGGGATCCTTGTAGATATATGAGATGACCCTCGAACCACCCAGAAAGAAAGCACAAAGGTAATTGGCTTTCAAAGTTTCTTCTTCGAAGACAGGCCACGACGATGAAAGTGATGATGGTATTTAAGAACTTTCATTGAGCACAAAAACTTCTCAAGAATGCTAAAAAAAGTGGTGAATAGGAGATCACAAGAGAAAACTGGTGGAGAAGGAAATAGACTGCGTGCACAAGATTTTGAAAATAATAGTGGATTGCGATTTGAACGATCCAATCTGCAGTTCTCAAGAAATCATGGTGGTGAAGCAAAGAAGTCTAGAAAAATTAAGTACAGAGAATGTGAAGGATATGGACACATACAGGCTGAATTTGTTAATACACGGAAGAAGCAAGGAAGCTCTTATGTTACCTCATGGAGTGATGATGAAGAACTGAATGAAGAAGAGGAACTCACCAGCAACTATGTAGCATTCAGAGCATAGATTAATATCATCGAAATGACGAGCTAATGTTCCAACACAGTGATGACTGAAATTACTACATGATCCAATACAGAGAAACTGAGTGGTGATTCCACAAGTGACGATGGTAGTCAAAGAAGTGAATGATGAAGACATCTACAATGCATATGAGAACATGTATGAGATGTGGTTTAAATTTATTGAAACCAATAAAGTCCTAAAATCAGAGAGAAGTCAACTTACTGAAAGGAAGTCAAAACTGATGGATCTAGTCGAAAGGCTAGAAGATGAGATTGAACAAGTGAAGCAAAATCTAATGCTAGCTATTGAGAGGACTGAGATGGCTAAAGAAGCAATCATCAAGTTGAACAATGGAAAGGTGAAACTGGATGATATTCTGACTAGGGGAAAGAACTTTGGAGACAGACAAGGAATTGGCTATGACGAAGCTGAGAGCAACACTATAGATTTCAAGGCAGGATTACAGGCTTTGAAGAAGAAAGTAATAAGGACTCGGCGAAGGAAACCTGTTCTGTGCAATTACTGCTGCTATTAAGGTCACATACAAGAGCAACATCTTAGATTGCTCAGAGACATCATGAATGGACAAAAATTGTCAGCATGTTCCAACATGGACGAGAATCAACGATCAAAATTGGTCATAAAGGTATAGATTCCTAAGCGTAAAAATGTTTGTCTGGTTTCTCACACATCTCTCATTGCACACTCTAGAGACTCATAGTACTTTGATAGTGGATGCTCTCGACATATAACTGGAACACGGGAGTTTCTGACAAAGATTAAACTATATGATGGTGGGTTTGTTACGTTTGGTGATGCGAAGAAGAGTCAAGTGGTTGGAAAAGGTGTACTACAGATTGAGAGATTCCTAACCTTCAAAAGTGTTTTACTTGTAGAAGATATGAAGGCAAATTTATTGAGTATCAGTCAGTTGTGCGATGATAATATGACTGTGGAGTTTCACAAAGATAGATGCATTGTCAAACAGGGTGAGGATAAAGTACTCTCAGGAATTCAATTTTCAGATAATTGCTACCTGTTCGAACAAGAAGTTAGGTTTCTAAGCTATGAGGAAGATGAAGGAACAATGTGGCACTCGAGGCTAGGACACATCAACTATAAAATGTTAGTGAATATTGCTAATTCTAAAGCAGTTCGAGGTATGCCTACTCTCACCTACAAAAAGGGAATTGTGTGTGGAACATGCCAACAAGGTAAACAAATTCGATCTACTCATTCATATGTTCAGTACATTACAATGTCAAGAAATCTTAAATTTTTACACATGGATTTGATGGTTCCGGTCAACACACCTAGTATGACTACCAAGAAGTATATTTTTGTATGTGTTAATGATTTCTCCAGATACACTTGGGTGGCATTTCTCAAAGAAAAATATGATACGGTGGATTTTTTTTTTTGAAGTTTGGTGTTCAAATTGCAGACAGAAAAAGGTAGTCCGGTTTGGAAGATTGTGAGGATTCGCAATGATCATGGCAGAGAATTTGAAAATTCTCAGTTTAGTGACTTCTGTGATGAGCTTTACATTCAGCACAAATTTTTAGCACCAATCAAATCTCAGCAGAATGGTATTTTTGAGAGGAAAAATAGGACTCTACATGAGATTGCTCGAGTAATGTTGGCCGAAAAGGGTATTCACAAAACAAAATGGTGGGTAAATGCAGTCAACACAGCATGTTATACAATAAACAGGGTGTCTCTTCTCCCTTTCAAAAGTATAACATCATATGAAATATGGAAAGGTAGGAAACCTAAGGACTCATACTTTCATGTATTTGGCAGCAAGTGTTATATTCTCATGGATAGAGAACAGTTGGCAAAGTTTGACAGTCGCATTGATAACGAAATTTTTCTAGGATATTCTGTACACAGTCGTGCCTACATGGTCTACAAACTTTGCAATAAAACACTTATGGAGTGTATTAATGTGATTGTTGGCGATTCTGATGATAAGCAGGTAATCGGAGAAGTAGAAGATGAACCAGTCCCAATTCATGTTCCAACACAGGATAAACCGAATGATCAACACGTCTATGTTGGAGCACTAGAAGTTTTAGAGACTTCTGCAGATCTAGATGATAGTAATGTTGGAACATCAATCCCAGCTCTCCATAGGCTGTACCAGAACCAAGTGTCAAGAGAATCCGTACACTACCACGGCAAAACTACAGGGAACTTGCAGGACTATAGGGAACTTGTAGGATTACAGTGTTTCATCTCTCTCATTGAACCAAAGAATTAGAAAGAAGCTCTGTTGGATGAGTACTCGATTACAGCAATGCAAGAGAAACTTGGACAATTTGAACACAATGATGTATGATATCTCACTCCTCGACCAAAAGGAGTTAGTTATTGGCACCAAGTGGATTTTCAAGAACAAGTCAGATGCTGAAGCTAGATTACTCGAAATAAAAGCAAGACTGGTGGCTCAAGGATATACTCAAGTGGAAGGTGTGAATTTCGATGAAACATTTGCACCAGTTTCCAGGTTAGAATCTATTTGGATTTTACTTGCTATTTCCTGCACTCTGGACTTTATATTATACCAGATGGATGTAAAAAGTGCCTTCCTAAATGGCATGGTGAATGAAAAAGTCTATGTTGAACAACCGAAAGGATTTGAAGATCCTCACTATCCACATCATGTGTATCGACTCAAAAAGGCACTATGTGGTCTGAACAGGCTCCAAGAGCATGATATGAGCGACTTACAAAATTTATTATTAATAAAGGTTATCATTGAGGGAGAGTAGATCGTACCCTATTTGTGCTGGACAGGTCATCAAAAAAATTAATTGCTCAAATTTATGTAGATGACATTGTACTTGGCTTTACCTCACCATCTATGGTATAGGATTTTTTCACTCTAATGCAGGATGAATTCGAGATGAGCATGGTTGGAAAACTCACCTATTTTCTAGGACTTCAGGTGAAGCAAGAAAAGAATGGCTTGTTCTTCAATTAGAGCAAGTATGCTATGAATTTAATAAAGAGGTTTGGCTTCAGCAATTCTCGATTAATTTGAACTCCAATATGGGTCTCAGATAAATTGGTGAAGGATGAGAAATGTATTGTAGTTGATAAAAAATTGTATAGGGGTATGATTTGGAGTTTACTGTATCTTACAATAATTCGATAGACATATGTTTCAGTGTAGGGTATGTGTAAGATTTCATGCTAATCCTAAGGAATCTCACTTGACTGTAGTCAAAATAATTATTAGATATGTTAGTGGGACTTCGGAATATGGGATATGGTATTCTCTGAATCAAGACCCACTCCTTATTGACTACATTGATTCTGATTGGGCTAGTAATGAAGATGATAGAAAAGGTACTACTAGTGGTTGTTTCTTCATTGGCACTAACTTGGTTTCTTGGTACAATAAGAAACAAAATTCAATTCCTTATCGTCTGCTGAAGCTGAATATCTTGCTGCTAGAAGTTGTCGTGTACAATTATTATGGATGAAACAAATGCTGAAAGATTTTGGAATTCATCAAGGGCCTTTTAAGATTATGTGTGACAACAAAAGTGCTATTTATATATCTAAGAATCCAGTCCAGCACTCTCAAACTAAGCATATTGATATACGGTATCACTTTATTCAAAATCTTGTGGAGAGAAAGGAAGTTATGGTGGTTTATGTTTCAACATCAAAACAATTTGCTGATATTTTTGCAAAACCATAAGATTAAGCCACATTTGAGCTCCTCAGGTAACACTTAGGTGTATGTCATATTTGAGGTACCCCTTTACAAGCTTTTTATTTAGGTTTATATTTTTGTTTTTTGTGTACAGAAAATTTTAAAAAAATTAGAAAGCAAAAAAAGAACAAAAATTTGGAAGTTGTGTGCATGTTGGAATATGGAAAGTTAGGAGCCACGATGGATTTGATGGCTTGTAGTTTAAAGAAGGTAATTATTATCTTGGAAAGAGAAAACGTGGTGCGGTTATAGAGATAATGAAAGTAAAAAAAATCAAATTTTAACTTTATATCTTCTTCTCACTTTACCTCTTTCCCACAACCTCTCCTCCAGATATTCCTGCCATTTTCTTGATTTCATAAGATTGTGCTCGAAACCCCTGTGCTAAAACCCTACGATAGAGAGGTAGAAAGTGTCCCGGATTCTCAAAATATTGCTTGTAGCATTACCAAATTTTCTATCCACTAAACTCAACTTGAGAAGAGCAGTGTGTTCAAGACACTCTTTGGTGAAACTGAGAAAAAAGAGCTGACTATAATAGAGAGCTCTAAGCAGGAATCTTTTGAAGGTACACCAGAACCAAGAGTGGAGGTTATTTCCTTAGTCCGGCCAAGGGTTTCTTCCTCACCACCACCAGTCAAGAAATTCCAAGATAAGTCTTTTACTTTCAATGGACGGACTTTTAAGTTCTTTGGTGACTGTACAAGGTACTATCTGAGGAATAAGAAACGAGTGGACCTAAGGAGCTATAAATCCTTTTCTGGTAAAATCAATTGATGTGATCTCAGTCACCTGCTTAAGGGGATTATTGGGGATATTAGGTATATGGAGGATTGGAACCCTAGGCCAACTGAATTAGCATGCATAGAGTATAAAAAGGAAGGTAATGTGTGTATATACTAGAGCATCGGGGCCTAGAAGACTCAGATTGAGGAGGGTAAATGATTGACCGAATATTTAAGTATGTTGAGCTCTTCTAGTTACTAAGCTGTTGAAGTTTATAATCTTGATGTTGCTAAGAACTTGGAAAGAATTAGGAATGAATCCCCTATCATCACTGAGATTGAGTCAGATGAGGAAGATGTGGGGAATGTGGATGCAGAGAATGTTGGTATTGCTGATGCCCAACCATCAGTAAATAAGGAAGACTATGATTTGAGGGAGGAACCGATTATGTTCCAACACCAAAAGAATAACAACCCATCAAGCAGGATGACAGAGTTGAGGAAGTGCATGTTTTAACCCCTAAGATAGAAACAGGGAGAGATGAGATTTTGGCCGAAGACCTGAATGCGGATGATGTTCCAACATCAGATCAGCATGATTTTGTGAAAGATGAGATTGAGGTAGCTGAGCCTAGCTTGGATGATGTTCCAACATCTGGCCAGCAAAATACTGAAGAAATTGAGATTATTGATGTGGAGGAAAGTGAGTCTGGAACTAGTGCTCCAATACAGGAGGAGAACTTGCAAAATCTGGGATATACTAGTGATGAAGTTCTGGAAGATTTTGTGCAAACAAGGCAAAGGAGATCAAAGACAAAGGCAGGTGAAGAACCAGTTGAGGTGCCATCACAGCCAGAGAAGAAAAAGAAGAGAGTGAAGAAGGAAGCAGGCTAGAGTCCCAGGTCAGCACCCTCAGCCAATGGGGCCCTGAATAATGATTTCTTTAATGAAGATTGTTAGGATAGCTGGGATACAATCAGTGAAAGGAATATCTTAGCTGAGAGGTTACTGGATTTAGAGACTAACAAGGAGAGTGTCTTCACAGCCTTCTTGGAGCATTTGAGTTTTTTTGCTGCTGCTGCTACATAATACAAGGAATATAACATGGAGTTGGTATATGAATTTTTTGTCAATGTAATGGCATAAAATTTAGACGTGGATTCAAAAATGGTATGGGTGGACACATGTGAGGGGAAAAGTGATCAGGTTTTCTGCTAACAGAATTCATAAAATTCTTTGACTGAGTACCCCAAAGTTTGAGGGACCATATGCTGAGGACCTGGAGTTAACAAATGATCAGATCTTGCTTGATATTTCTGGTGGGGTAGTATCTAAGTGACCAGCCCAGGGCAATGCAGCTATGTCATGTTTGACAAACAGGTATTTCTGTCTTTCTCAAATTTCTATTACTGTTGGATGCTGGTGAACATAATTTCACTCACCAAAATAATTTGCAAACCCTGTAAATAAGATTAGTATAGTAGCAAGCAGAGTCGATCCAACAAGGAACCGAGCAATAAATATAAAAATCACCTACAAATAATAAAAAATAGTTTAGCCACCACGCCTTAATTTCAAGAATTTTCTAACAACTAATGATACAACTAATATAAAATATGAAATAAATGAAAACTAACAAAATAAGAAAATCTAGAAAATATATTATGAATGTAATCGACTTGGAATAACACACATTAATTAAACTTTGATCATTGGATCAATGATAAATCAATTCATATGCATTTATCAGTTATAGGACAACAAGTATTTGATAAACCCTCCCAATTCTCTCTTACATTGTTAAAAATTGACCAATTATAATTAACCAATTATTTCTCTTACCAAGATGCCCCTGGAAATTATTCGCTAAACCAGATAGACACCTCAATAGTATTAAGAATGAAAAGAACCTGATATAGCAATTACCCAAGTATTCACAAGTAAAAAGGCACACTTAATTGTTCTACATCTTGTTGTTACAGTCTTAACTAGTTATCTGTATAGCTTCCACACGAACTCACTAACTCTTTCGAACGATTCCATATTGGTAAAATTAGATAGCATTATCCCAATAATATTCAAGTTGATCAAGCTTAAACATATCAAGAATAAAATTAAAACAAGAACAATCAAGAACACATATGAATCAATTATAAAACAATTAGGTCTCATGATTCATAAACTAATGTTCGTTATTCCATGCCGATATATGAATTAGCTACTCATGATTGTCATGGATAAATCACAAAAGAAATAAGATGAAAATATATCTACGAAAGTTCAATAAAATATCAATGGAAATGAAGTGTGTAGTAAAATATCTATAAAAATGAAGTGTGTCTTTTTATTCAAAGTTACAAGCACTATTTATAGTGTTCATCTAAGCTACAACTAATGGAACTTCATTAAGCTACAACACTAATGGAGCTTCATTAAGCTACAATTCATGAAACCTCATTAAGAGACATTTATGGGGGGGTTGAAATTGAACTAATGAATTTCCAATGATTCCCACAATAGCATTCATCCACTTAATTAAGTCGTTCATGAAACTCCCACTTCACGTTTCACTCCAATACTTCATCAATTGTGTTTTTAGTTCAATTCCTTCATCTCTGGAATAATGTCTTACAACATAGGAACATTTCCCATTAGAGCGCATTGCTTCATTAAAAACCTTAATCTGGAAAATCCTGTGGGAAAAAACCGTTGGTCTAGGGAAAAAGAGTACAATGTATAGCTCCCTCTCAATTCTTCACAATCCATGAATTCCTGCATAAAAAATCCTAAAGTGCAAATTATATCTCAATAAAAGCATAATAATTCCAAAAAACATGAACACAAAAAACACATATCAAATAACATCACATTTGAATAATTCTTTTCCTCAAGCATGAAGTGAAGAAATAATATCAATCAATAATCCTTAGTGTTCATAAGATTTCATTCCCTTATTAAACTCTATGTAAAACGACTTTATAAAAAAAGGAAAAAACATGTAAGGTAGGAACACAAATCACACAGCGAGACAAAACAAAATTCAACATTTAAAAACTCTAGATTCTGCTCTTATAACAATAAATTGTATCATGCTAAGAAGTAAAGGATCGTGTAACGCACATGGGAATCATTCTCCTCAAATTAAATGAAATGAAAATATTAAAGATCATGAAATTCAATCATTAATTTAGTCAAAATCAGAAAAGCAATGAATAATTTCTCACGGTTTCACTCAGTCACTCTCAATATATGAAGGACATTCACTCAAATAATTCACAAGTTATAACATAGAGAAGTTAATATGCAAATCAAGAAGGTCTTTCTCAAGGGTTGAAACGGGGCTAGGGACCATTCATATTTGTGAGATCCTAGGGGTTCTAAGCTCAAAAATTATTGATCAAAATATTATGCATGCCTTTTTCTTGAACAATCATCCATGCTTAGTAGGCATTTACCAACAATCTTCAACCTCATTGCTAGTATGAGAAAGCCAAGTAATATTACATCAATGTAGGTGCTATTATTATTATTATTATTATTTCCTCCTTTTCTTCTTAATGTTTTCAAAAATTTCCAGCACCGTTGTTCTCCAACATAGTATAAAATCAGTACTTTTGAGAGAAAATCACAACATAACAAACAATTCAGATTATTTTCACAGTGACTCCCTCTAGTTTGGCCAAACTGAACCACAACGTGACTGTTCATAATGACATTCAACCTTCAATTTCGAAATTGTTCAGTCTGGGCAAACAAAACACATGCTCTATAATGTCATCAACTCAAGAGAACACAATGGATGGATTAATCAACTTCAACTTCAAGAACATGCATAACAAGGCCAAGAGAAAGGATAAAACAAGGTTTTGGCTAAATATATAGTAACTCAATTCAAAGAAAATAGTCAAAGCTTCAACGTGTTTCACTGGGGGTTAAAGTAATTGGTAGGAAATTTAAATTGTATGGTTCATCCTAGTGCCTTCCATCACTTTTACACATAATAACTCCAATCATAACAATGTGATCTCTCAGAACAAATATTGATGTAGAGAGTGCTCTACTCTAGCTCAAACCTCACTTTTGTAGGATGAAATATTCAATTAAACTCATCATTTTTTGTCATCCCAAAGATCATATCAATCAAATTTCACAAATCATAGACGATCTCATTCAAAAAATTCAGGGCATATCAAATTCACCAAGTTTGTTAAACAGTGAAATTTACAACCGACAGGGTACTTTATCAAGAGCCACTGGAATTTCTTCATGCCAAATTATTGACTCATACAAAAAAAAAACAAATGTTTGACTAAAAAATAGAAATAAAAAATCAATATTTTTTTCCAAAACATAAAACATACAATACACAATAAACCTCCTCGCACTTAAACTTTGCTTACCCTCAAGAAAATAATGCAAAACTCTTATGAGAAAAGGTTTCACACATAGTTAAACATCATGATAAATAAAATAAAAGGGAAAGAGGGAACTTATAGTGGTGGGTTTCGGAGAAATTTCCAACAAGAAAAACAAGCATTGGATCTGAATTAGGTTTTGTCGCAGACCTCTAGTTTGGCCAAACAGAACCCCGCGAGTCTCAGCACTCCAAAGAGCTGAATACTCCATGGTGAAAATATAATTACTTCAACTCTATAGATAAGTTCCCTAAAAAGGCAAGAAAAAATTAAAAGAAAAAAAAGAAGAAAATTGGGTTGCTTCCCAATTAGCGCTTTTGTTTATAGTCTTTGGCTAGACTTGCAGATGTGATAAGATATTAGTGGTAAGAAATAATGGAATTTCTTCCCCTATAGCCACTTGAGAAGCATTATAGAATGGCTTGAGGTGATGTCCATTTACAAGAAAATATTTTTTATGTCTCCAAAATCTGAATTTCCACCGTCCCGTTTGGCTAGCCTGAAGACACCACGAACGGGCCCATCCATTTAGAATTGAGTTTTTTGGGAATCAATCGAAGCTTGGACTGAAAAAGTAAGACCTTTCCTACGACCATAAATTTCTTGGTCCTCAAATTCTTGCCATTCCACACTTTGGTATGACCTTGTACCACATAGCATGATTAAATGCCTCGAGACGGAGTTCCTGAAGTTTAAACCTCCTTTCCTTCTCACACTTGAGAGGTTCCATATTCAATTTCTTCACAGGACAATACGCATTGTGCTCAATCTCGACTGGTAAGTGGCACATTTTTCCAAAAATAAGGAGATAGGGGAACATCCTTATTGGCATTTTGAATGTCGTGCGGTATGCCCGAAGAGCATTTTCCAAGCGCTTGCTCCAATCATTCCTTGAAGGATTGACCATCTTCTCTAAGATCTGCTTGATTTCTCTATTTGACAACTCTGCTTAGCTATTGGATTGAGGATGGTAAGTGGTAGCGAGTCGATGGTGAACTCCATACTTCTTCGTGAGAGCTTCGATAATACCATTCTTGAAGTTAGTTCCTTGGTCGCTGATGATTTCTTATAGCATTCCAAATCTGTAGAATATTTGTTTATTTCAAGAAACCTGTAACAACTTGAGCATCATTAGTACGTGTGACTTTAACTTTCACCCATTTCGACACATAATCAACTGCTAATAAAATGTATACATTTCCCAAAGAACTTGGAAAAGAACCCGTAAAATCTATACCCCACACATCAAATATTTCACAAACAATTATAGGCATTTGTGGTATTTCATCTTGTTGAGAAATATTTCCCGTCATTTGGCATCTTACAAAATGTGTAAGCATATTTATGCAAAGTTAATAAAAAAAGAATCACAATCAAGCACCTAACGAGCAGTATGTTTAGGTCCAAAATGTCCACCACATGCATATGAATGACAATGTAAAAGAATAGTACCTTGCTCGTCATCAGGAATGCAGTGTTGAATAATCTGATCAGAACGAATCTTCCAAAGATATGGCTCATCCCAAATGTAATGCTTGCAATCACTTTTCAATTTTAATTTCTGGGCATGACTCTGTGTGTGTGGAATATCTCCAGTGGTGATAAAATTTATGATGTCCACATACCAATGATCCTTATCCAACTTACCTGAATTCAATACTGGCGGCAAGTTCCGTTTGGCCAAATTGAACCCTGTCGCAATGTGCAAGTGTTCTTCGGGAAACGCCTCTTGAATGGGAATATCATCTTCAGGCTTGATCAAACAGCTCAGATGATCAGCAACATGGTTTTCTGCACCTTTTGTCTCTGATCTCAAAATCAAATTCCTACAATAATATAATCCAACGAATCAATCGAGACTTAGAATATTTCATAGTAAACAAGTATCTCAAAGCAGAATGATCAGTATAAATAAAAATTTTAGAGCCAAGCAAATATGGTATGAATTTATCCAAAACAAAGACAATGGCCAAGAACTCCTTCTCACTAGTGGTGTCATTTGTTTGTGTCGGATTCAATGTCTTTGATGAATAATAAAACACATGGCTCTCCTTACCTACGTTCTATCCCAAGGCTGCACCAACCGCATAATCACTTGCGTCGCACATCAACTCAAATGGAAGATCCCAATTGGGTGGCTGTATGATTGGGACTGACATCAACTTGTTCTTCAACAAATCATAGGAACTCTTGCGATCCTAAGGTCATCTTGAAGGAGATTTGTCAATGATCGCGCAATCTTGGCAAAGTCTTTGATGAATCTTCGATAAAATCTCGCATGTCCCAACACTCCACGAATCTCTCAAACATTAGTGGAATATGGGAGCTTCTCTATGGTCTCCACCTTGTCCTTATCCACTTGAATTCTCTTCTCTGATATCACATGTCCCAAGACTATGCCCCCTCTTCACCATGAAATGACACTTCTCAAAATTAAGTGCGAGATTCCTCTTCACACAACACATTAAGACCTTCTCAAGATGAATTAAACACACATCATATGAGTCACCATAGACACTAAAGTCATCCATGAACACCTCAATTCTTGTCTCAATTAAATAGGAGAAGATACTCATCATACAACGCTAGAAGGTGCCTGGGGCGTTGCATGAACTAAAAGGCATTCTTCTATAAGCATAAGTTTCAAAGGGACAAGTAAATATGGTCTTCTCCTAGTCCTCGAGGTTCACACAAATTTGAAAATAGCCTTTGTACCCACCCAAAAAGGAAAAGAATCTTTTTCCCGCAAGTCTTTCCAACATTTGATCGATGAAAGGAAGTGGAAAGTGATCTTTCCGAGTGACATAATTGAACTTACGATAGTTAATACACATCCTCCATCCAGTGACTAAGAACCATTTCACCGTTGTTATTTTTGACCACTTGAAAACCTGACTTCTTTGGCACTACATGAACGGGACTCACCCAACTTGCTGTCAGAAATCAGGTATATGATGCCAAGTGAGAGTAGCTTCAAAATCTCTTTGAGAACCACCTATCTCAAATTGTGGTTGTGATTCCTCTGAACCTCTCGATTAGGTTTACCATTGTCTTCCATCAGAATGTGGTGCATACAAATATCTGGACAAATTCTCGTAAGGTCTGCTAATGTTCACTCAATGGCCTTCTTGTATCTCTTCAATAAGGCGATTAATCTCTCCTACTGAGGTGTGGATAACTACGTACTGACTATTAATGGAAGAGTGTCATTATCACTGAGATAGACATACTTCAAATTTGGGGGCAAGGGATTTAACTCCAAAATCAGGGTCTTCACGTCCGATGGGACTCGTCCATTCTCCACATTAATAAGGGTATTAGCAGTTCTAAAAAATGAACGACCCAACAAAACTCCCGTTGTTCTCTGACTACTAGAATGATTCAATTTTACCACATAAAATCTGCAAGGTATACAAAATTATTGACTCTCAAAAGTACATTCTCCAACAACCATTTAGGAAACACACAAGATATATCTGCAAATTGAATCACCACTCCAGTGTTAACCATTTCTACTCCATTTAAAGTTTCATATACAGACAATGGCATCACATTAATATAAGCTTTTAAATCACATGGAAGTATAAAATCTTCTTATCTCCAATGTAACTAGGTAAGGAGAACATACTTGGGTCCTTGCACTTGGGTGGCAATTTATTTTGAATTATTGCAGACACCGATTCACCCATTGTGATTTTACTTGAGTCCTTTGGCTTTCCTGCAATATAAACTTTCAAGAACTTGCTTAGGTAACTTTATGGCCTTCAAGAAATGAAGGTTAATATCCATTTTCCCAAAAATTGATACAAGATCCATATGCTAAATCTTCCTTTTTCTTCTCCAATCTACAAGGAAATGGAGGTAAAATTTATATCAAAGGATCATGTAAACTCAACCACTTACTTACCTCTACTGGTATCTGGGATTTACCTTCATTTATGGGCTTAGGACGCTTAGGATAAGCAGATTGTATGGTGGGTTCATTGTCTTTTCCCTCCATTTCTTGATTCTGAATTTTTGCCGTAGGGTTCGGTTTTAGCAAATTGGACCGTCAGTGAGTTCCTTTGCTTCTTTGTTTGTGGATTTAGATGGCGATGCACCAACTACCCTTCCACTTCTGAGAGACCTAATTTTCTGCCTCGTGTGGGTTCAACTGGACTTGCATGAGAAGGAAATCTGGGTTGCTTCATCCTAAGTTCATTAAGAGAATTTGACAGATGGGTAATTTGTCGCATGTGCTTCTCCAAGGTTGTTTCGGTCATCTTAGAAATCTATTGTTGCTTCTGCATCATGTCCATCAATATTTCCAGCTTATTATTCATAGATTTTCCTTGGCTACCTTGCGGAGGTTGAGGAAAAACTGGGGCTTCTCATTGCATTGGTGGAACACAGGGTTGTTTGTGATGCTAAGGTTGCTACGGTGGGGAAACTTACTCTCTCCAATGGAAGTTTGGGTGATCCTTATACCTTGGATTAAAGGTGTGGGGATATGAATCACCTTTTTTCTGCCTCTAGTTATAGTTCCCCATAACATTATCTTGGACAGGCATCTCCCCCATAGTAAGAATTCGTTGCAACGTCGTATGGTTGACTGCTCCACACGCATCACAAGGATCTTCTTGTACAGCTGGAACCTTGTCAACAAACTTGGATAGCATTTTCTTCATTCTTTCCATCCACTCCTTGATCTCATCTTGTTCAAGAATGTATTTTTGTGCCACCTTTTTCAAGATTCGAACTTTTTGTTAACCATATTCCTTCTTGGAATCCAACAACCTTTGTATAATCTCTCTAGCCTTATTCACTCAAAGGTGAGAAAATCAACCACTACTAGTAGAGTTCACCAAATCCTTGTTGGTGGATGTTATTCCTTGATAAAAGCACTGGAGCAATTGGCCAATACTGCTGCGGAGCTAGCTTGTTTGATGAATTTACTTTGGGATTTGCGCATCTCTTCTTGTGCACCACCTATTTTGTTGTGTGATAACAATAATGCTCTCTTTCTTGCTCAGAACCCGGGTTTGCATAAGAGAGCCAAGCACATTGATATTGACTATCATTTTGTGCGTGAGATGATGTTTTCTGGCATGCTCAAGGTTGTTTATGTTCCTACGGATCAACAACTTGCGGACATCTTTACAAAGAGTTTACCTCATCCTCATTTTGAGTTGTTACGGTCCAAGCTTTGCGTTACGACAAGTCCAACGCTTCGCTTGAGGGGGATAATAGAATAATAATAGATGACTTAGAATCAGGTTAAGAAACGAAAAATTCTTTTGATTAGGTTTTGTATATATCCTTTTACCTATCTGATTCTATCTTGTATACCTTTTGTACTCAATATATATATATATATATATATCCTTTTACCTATTTGATTCTATCTTGTATACCCTTTGTACTCAATATATATATTTATATATATATTTACACACATGCACAATGATTTGTGGGTTTTACATTCAATCACAAACAAAAGATAGAAGTTATTAATACAATACTTGAATGTATAGTGATTAGAGCATGAAGTAAACCCAGATTACGGGCTAAAGTGGAAAACTTGATGGTTTTTCCGGAATAGGAGACATAGGAGAAGGATGTTTGTGCATAATATGAGTTTTGGTCAATCAATGAAGTTCATTATTTTTCCAAAAAAAATTATGGATCTTTCTCCATACATATTACTATTGTTGTTTGACATGATAGATTAGATTCTTGTGTTCGTGGTGATCACTCGATTTAGTTGTTCGCGTCGATATTTTGTTCTTGATCTGGTTGTAGAAATCGTGTTTTTGGTTAGATTTTCCATTGATTTGGATTCTGTCGGATCTGTGTTTTTCAAGGTGTTTACAGTTAGAACAATATAGATCGTGTTTTGGATCAAATGGTGTTGCAGTTCATGAAGATCCCTGTTTGGCGAAGTGATTGATGTGTGATACGTTCTCCTCTGCCAATTGGTCATGATTTTTGTGGGAAACGAGCTAATATCCCGCTGGCGATATTACTGTTTTATTGGAACTCTAATATGTAACAGTACAAACAAGCAGTATGGCTGACATGTAGTTTAGATTTCCTTGCAATAAATTAGTTAATGCTAGAGAGGTTAGTTGAGTTGAATGTCAATTTCACTTATTATAATTTCTGTTGGGTGTTTTTCTCATCAATCATGAATGATTTTTTTAAAAAATGAAGATAGGTGGACTTAAAGAATGAGGGGAAAAGTATTAAGATGGACCGCTCCGACCTTTTCCCCTCGCATCTTCTCGGATATCTCCACTTCCGACTTTTGTTTTTTCACCTGTTTTATGCTTCCTATCTTCTTTCCTTTTCGTCCATAGAAAAAAGAAGAATCATCCCTATGCAATTTGTGTCGATTTTTTTTATGGTGTTGCACAACTTGCACATTGTAGCATTTATATTCGTACGTTAATTAAGAATTATCTGTTCATGGCAACGAACTTGTTTATACAGCTACATAAATTTGTTGGTGAATATAAAGACAAAAAAACGTTTGTATATATGCATAACATGAGCGCAATTTATGGACATATATAGTGACAACACAACACAATAGTGATAGAGATTTTAAATTAAAAAAAGTATACGAATACATATCCACAATTCTATCCATATGCAACAAACGAAGCAAATGTGATTATAGGAGCCACGACAAATTAATTTTATGAAATTTGTGGGATGTTAGGACTTTCAAAATATGATGCGGCTTCTTCACCTTTAAAAAGAAAAAATGACATATTTGGAACACACTTTTAGACGAAATTATAAGTTTTGTTTTTAAATTTATTTTCACTTACTGGTAATTAGTTTAAGTGAGTCAACCTTTCTAGTGTTGATGAAAATAGGGAACATGGAAAGCAAGAAAGCTAGAAGAGACAGTGAGTATAGCATGTTTTGGTGTTGTTCGAGACATGATGGAGGAAGCAGTGGAGAAAAAATTGGAAGAAGAGAAAATTAAAAAAATTAACTTCAACAGCTGTTAAATTATAATTTTGTAAATTTCGGTAACCGTTGATGGGACCGCTAATTTAATTAAAATGTGTTGTATACAAAAAAATGAACCAAATAATAACATTTAGTAATAATTTGGAAATCTTTCAGAAATAAGGTTCGAAAGAAGGTACGAAACCTGTAATTTTGCCTAAAAATACGCACCTAAACTGTCATTTGCTCCCTATAAAAATAAGATTTTTAATGTGAAAATTACTAAATGTAAGAACAAAGGTAGGTTTTTTTAAAACTTTGGCACACTTTCCATTTTCATATATTTTTATAATATTGTTACATTTTGTTTTATGGTAAAATGTGAATCATTTTCAACTAATTAAAATTTTCACTATTTTCAATCAACCTTCTTCACATATTTCAACTTTAAAAAAATACCTAAACTCATGGTGCCATATATAATAATAATAAATTTATTTTAAGATTAAAAACTCATGTTGTCAGACAACCCTTAAAAGTCTTTCATAGAAGGAAGTGCAATTGTTTACACTCAAATAGGTCTTTCCATCAAGCCTCATTAGACCACCCAATCATAGATATGGAAATATTAATAACGATTCATCATTCAACCTCACATAATTTTTTTTATGCATCCCAAAAGTCCATCTCAAATTAGAACTAATGGAGATGCCAAGACGACTACCACCATAAATGATGACATTCCACGACTTTATCAAACATTCAAGGGTTATGTTCGTGATCCTCCAAGTGACATGGTTGGACCAATGACAAGGTCAAGAACGAAGCTTAGAGATGTTGCATTGAATGATTTGATTGATCAACTTCATGATGAACAACTCAAGACTAAATCGACTAGGGCTTGGATTAATTATTCAAGCTTATCGATTAACTGAAGACATCGTGAAGAACACTAAACTCTTTTTGTAAAGAGGTAGTGTGATCATCGTAAACTATTGTAACATTATTTTATTTCAGTCCCATAACTCGGCTATGTGGGCTTCTGAAGAGTTAATATTTTCAAACATTCCATTAGGGTTTTCGAAAATAAGTAGTTTTATTCTGATTAGAATTGGATTTGGTAAGATTAGATAAGATAATATTCTTCAAGACTACTTCTGAAGGGGACGGCCGAATTAGGGTTTAAAATAGGTATTTCAGTTAGATATAGTTTTAGCTTCTTAAAGCTACCATAAGTTGATTCAGTCTCCAATTGTGTTTAGGGTTTTGTAGCCGAAATCCACCCTATAAAAGGAGGGGGATGGCCGATATTTTCAGCACCTTTTATCAATCAAACATTCCGAATGTTTGAGTTATACTCATTGCTT
>JAULKK010332411.1:0-10846 GCA_032355705.1 Rubia peregrina | reverse complement strand
GAAGTGTGATCATTGTCACAAGAATGGTCATACTAAGAATACATGCTTCAAATTGCATGGATATCCTGATTGGTGGAATGATGGCAAAGAAGCTGGAAAGAGTCGGCCAAAATTTGCAACTAATGCAATCACAGCTGGACAGAATGAAGGATATGATCAAGATACTCCTTTAGATCTTGGAGGTGCAGCTGCTGGCAATAGTAATTTGCAATCTCTAATTGCTAATGTGATGCAAATGCAGCAGGTGCTTGGAAAGATGATGAAAGGAAAAGGAAAGGATCTGGCTGAGCATAATGATCTTGTCAACTTCAGTCATTGCAATGATTTTGCAGGTAGCTTACTTACTCAACTAGCTAACTCTGTTATTTTTTTAAGAGTGATGTTTGGATACTTGACAGTGGAGCTTCTTCACACATGTGCAGCAACCCTTCACTACTTACCTCACTGAAACCTACTGCATTTCAATCTCCCATTTACCTACCTGATCAATCAGTTGTGTTTGTTGATGCAACAGGTTCTGTGAAATTGAGTGATAAAATCATGATATCTGATTGCTTATTTGTAAAGTCTTTCAAGTTCAATTTGCTGTCAGTCAGTAGATTATTAAGAGAGAACTTCATGCATTTTAACTTTTTTATGCATGTCTCATTCAGGACCTCAAGACTAGATCAGTCATAGGGGTTGTTGAGGCTAATGGACTATATATACATAATGGACAAGAGATCATTTGATCTAGAAGTAATAAACAGATACTCAAGAAAATATTTATGTAATAATGCTATTTCTTTTCCTGTTAAGAAACTTACTGATGTAAAGTTGCAAATTTTACATAACAGATTAGGCCATCCATCTCCAACTGTATTGCAGCATTTGCATTTTCCTGATCTGAATAATAGTTGTGTGATATTTCCTCTTGCAAAGCAATGTAGATTACCTTTTCAGAATTCTTCAATTTCAACAACTAATGCCTTTAATATGATACATTTGGATCTGTGGGGACCCTACAAAACCAAAACTATAAATGATTCAAAGTATTTTCTAACTGTTGTTGATGATTTTACTAGAACTACATGGACTTTCTTGCTTAAATCTAAGACTGATGCTGCTAATATCATTAAAACTTTCTAAATATAATCAACAATCAGTATAATGCATCAGTTAAGAAGATCATATCTGACAATGGATCTGAGTTCATTAACAAAGAATGTCAAGATTTGTTGTCTGATAGAGGTATTGTGCATCAAAAATCATGTTCTTATACACCTTAACATAATGGAATAGTTGAAAGAAAACATAGACAATTACTTCAGGTTACCTACTAAATTTTGGGGAGAGTCCATACTTACTGCCACATATGTAATAAACAGGTTGTCATCTTCTATTCTAAAATGGAAAACACTTTATGAAGCATTATCTCATAAGCTTCCTGATTTTTCAGTTTTAAAGGTCTTTGGTTGTCTGTGTTATGCTACTACCACTTTGCCTCATAAAGATAAGTTTAGCCCAAGAGCTTTTCCTTGCATTTTTATAGGTTATCCAATGAATCAAAAAGCATATAAAGTGTTTGATTTACTTCAAAAATAAGATGATAATCGCAAGATATGTTGTGTTCAAAGAGTCAGTTTTTCCTTTTAAAGGTGATGTATCTTCTTTCATTCCAATAAAATGTTCTCTGGAAACTAATCATCAAAATTCTTATGCATTTCCTGTCACACCAAATATAGGTGTTCAGACTGATTTAAATGATCATTTTTTCACTGATAAAAATAGCTTTATGTTTGATAATACTTCTGAATGTGATATGCACTTTTCGCCTGATAGACATTGCATTGATCAATCACATATATCATCTTATCCATTGCATGATTACACAGAACCTAGCCCACCAACAGCACATACTGATTCATCACAACCTAATAATTCTGATCAAAATATTCTAGTTCCACAAACTTTGAGTTATGTTCCCCATAATAATTCACTTCCCCGGTCTTTTAATCTTAATCTTGCATCAATTAGCCAACCAATTAGCCACACTACTAGACAAAGTTCCAGAACCAAACTAAAACCTAAATGGATGCAGGATTACCTAATAAACACAGCCTATAAACTACCTCTTTTCTCTACTGCACATGTGAGTTATTTGGCAAATCTGTTAAGGATTCCTGAGCCTCATTCTTATAAGCGAGCTAGCAAAAATGAGCAGTGGATGAAAGTTATGCATGTTGGACTGAATGCTTTGGAGTCTAATGAAACTTGGGAATTAGTCTTTTTACCTCCTGGAAAAGAGCAATTGGCTCTAAGTGGATTTACAAGGTCAAATACAATTAGGATGGGACAGTGGAGAGATTCAAGGCTAGATTAGTGGCCAAAGGATTCACAAAGATAAAAGGTCAAGACTATTATGACTCTTTCTCTCCATTAGCCAAACAGGTTACAGTAAGATTATTTCTATCAGTTGCTGCAGCAAGGTCTTGGAATCTGGGCACATCCATCAAATTGATGTGAATAATGCTTTTTTGCATGGCTTTATACATGAAGAACTGTATTTAAAGCCATCGGATGGATATTTGAAAGCTAAACATGGTCAAGTCTGCAAGCTGAGAAAATCTTTGTATGGACTAAAGCAGGCATCTAGACAGTGGAATGCAGAGTTTACAAAACATCTAGCTGCTTATGGCTTAGTTCAGTCAAAGAATGATCACTGCCTCTTTTTGATATTTTTTTATTCACTCAAGCTGGCCTTAATAGTGTATGTAGATGATGTGCTAATAGCAAGCAACTCAGAACAGGCTATCACTAATCTTAAACATTATCTCCATAAGTTGTTCACTATAAATGACTTAGGTAGGGCTTTCCAAGGAATTGAGCTAGCACATTCTCCCGATGGTATTTTCCTCAGCCAAAAAAGTATATTACAGACATAATTATTGATCTTGGTCTAAGTTCAGCAAAATCTCATGCTTATCCTCTTCATGCAGATTGGAAATCTTTAAATGAGCAATCTCCTCTAATGCATGATCATGGTCCTTTCAGAAGGTTGATAGGGAGGTTGCTATATTTGGGATTTACCAGACCAGATATTACTTTTGCAGTTCATCAGTTGAGCCAATTTGTTCAAAAATTGAGCATCATTGGGATGCAGAATTGCATATTTCTAAGTATTTGAAAGGTTGTTCACAACATGGTTTTTTCTTTCTAGCTCAGGATGATTTGTCAATCAGTGCATTTTGCGATGCAAATTGGGCAACTTGTAAGCTGAATCGAAGATCAGTCACTGGTTTCTGTGTGTTTTTGGGTTCATCTCTTATATCTTGGAAGTCCAAGAAACATCATATTGTATCATGATATTCCGCATAATCAGAATATAGAAGTATGGCCATGACTGTTGTTGAATTGAAATGGATCTCTTTTCTGCTCAGAGATTTTTGGATTCCTTTTGCATTGCCAAACCTCTTCACTGTGATAGCACTGATGCCCTTCAGATTACAGAGAATCCGGTGTTTCATGAAAGAACAAAACACATCGAAATCGATTATCATTTTGTCTGAGATGCCTACACATCTGGTTTTATCGATCTGCTTCATGTGTTTTCTCGGCATCAATTGGTAGATAGCTTCACAAAACTGCTTCATGCTACTAGTCTTTATCCTTTACATTTCAAAATTGGCTTTTGTTCACCACGAGAAGCTTCATTTTGAGGGGAGGGTGAAGATTATATTTCAGCATCATATATTTAGTTTTCATCTTACAGTTATTTAGTTAGCCTTTTCTGTTTACTGTAAGTTGGTTAGTTGTATAGTTGAGTTAGTTAGGATCTAACTGAAAACAGAAAGTAGATCAGTTAATTGTTAATAGCTAACTCATATATATACTGATGGTGTACATAATGTCCGAGTAAGTTTTTTTTGGCTAATGAATAGGAAAATTTTCCTTCCATATCTGATTCCTTCAGTTTTCTATTCTTTTAATTTTAATATCTGAGCTGGTTTTCCAGCTATTTGTTCAATGTCGGTGTTTATCGTGTGTTCTTATAGTTGGTAATCTTATCACGAATTGAAATTTTGTGCTAATAGCATGTAATTCTTTTGCATATACATAAGATAATGATGATTGTGATAATTTTGGAGGGAATTACTCTTAATTAGTTTTGAACCATGTGTTTGCTTAAATGAGATTCCATTTTCATGTCTGTGTGTTTGTGTGTTCTATTTTTTTTTTCAAGAATGTCACTTTTATCGGCTACATTTTGAAGTTATATTAGTGATTTGGGTATGGATCTTGTTCCATTTCTATATAATTTGTTGTGTTGAAGTCTGATGTTCTCAATTTGATTTTTCTATTTTTCTTATTTCCGGGCGAGCTGATTAATGTTGAGTTAAAATAAGATTTTCTCTTTTGCTAGTTCAGTCTTTACTAATAGTTTGCCAACTATTATTTTCTGTGTAATTTACTTCAAGGACAACCAAACATAATTTATTTTTAAAATAACATTTGGATGCCCATATTTCAATTTGAAATTTCAAAGAAATCTGATTTTGTGAATATATATATTGTAATTTGGAAATATGCTTATGCAATGAGTCATGCATCGATTTTTTTTATAATTGTCTCTTTTTAAAAAAAAAATTGTTCGTGTTTATCGTGTTATTTTAGTTGGTAACCTTATTACAGGTTGAAGTTTTGTGTTTATAGCATGTAATTCATCTTTGTATGCGTAAGATAACCATGATTGTGATAATCTTGGAGAGGATTTCTCTTAATTAGTTTTTGAAACACGTATTTACTTAAATGAGATTCCATTCTCATGTTTGTGCGTTTGTGTGTTCTGTTTTTTCAAGAATGTCGATTTTATCAGCTACAATTTGAAATTATATTTGTGATTTGGGTACAGATCTTGTTAGATTCCTATATAATCTTCTGTGTTGAGTTATGATGTTATCAATTTGATTTTTCGGGGAGGGGGGGTTGAAAAAATACGGGTGAGCTAATGAAAAGTTGAATTAAAGGATTTTTTCCTTCTCTTTTGCTAGTTTGGTCTCTACTAATAGTTTGTCGACTATTATTTTCTGTGTAATTTAACTTCAAGGACAGACAAACATAATTTAGTACCATTTGGATGTATACAATTCATTTTGCAATTTCAAAGGCATTAGATACTGTGAATACTATTGCAATTTGGAGATTCGCATATGCTACGAGTCACGCATCAAGTTTTCTATGATTGTCTCTCTTTTTAAATGTTGGTTCTTATTGTGTTCTTACAGTTGGTAATCTTATTATGGTGTATTTATGGCATGTAATTCTTCTACACATGCGTAAGATAACGATGATTATAATAATCTTGGAGGGTATTCCTTTTAATTAGTTTTGTATCACGTATTTTCTTAAATGAGACTCCATTTCATGTCTGTGTGTTCTTTCTCTTCTTTTTTTCTAAAACGTCAATCTTATCAGCCACATTTTAAAGTTATATTAGTGATTTGGATAAGGATCTTGTTCGATTCCTATTTAATCTGATATGTTGAGTTCTGATGTTCTCGATTTGATTTTTCAAAGTTTTTTGTTTTGATTTCTGGGCAAACTAATGAAACACTTAGTTTAAGGGGATTTTCTCTTTTGCTAGTTTGGTCTCTACTAATACTTTAGTCTTTATGGTGACAGTTGGATTGTAAACGTGATTGTGGTCACGACAAAATGGTCAATGGTGTGTTATTCTCTGGTGAATGGTAGACGTCATTGCATAGGCAGCCAAATGATGCCGAAAGGATCTATGTTTGGTTAAGGCATGATTGATATTGATTTTATCAGCTACAATTTGAAGTAGTGGTTGTGGTTTGAGTTTGAGTCTTGTTAATTTTCTATTAATATTTCTTGATTTACTATTTTATGCTTTATTGTTTTGATATGATTTCTTGGAGTTTTGAAAGTTTCAATGTCTAGTTGACCTAAAAATGTTAGTCCTGTGATTTGATCTCTAATTAAGAGTAGTTGTTTACGGTGATTGAGAAATTGTAGGCGTGACTATGGTCAGGACAATCGGGTCAATTACGGTGTAATTCTTTAGTGGTAGTGACAGAAGTGGTGACAGATGGATGACAATAGAAGAATCAATGTTTAAACATGTAGATGATGGCAATGATAATGATTTTTTTAGCAAAATAAAAGAAACAAAAATAAATATCTAAATATTTAGTAGGAATCACTTAAATTTTCTTGCAAATTTGGCCACCTATTAACTTGAAAAACAAATTCATGGGTCAGTGTGAAGGAGAAATCTTCTTGTTGAATCTGACGATGGCTAGCCAGGAAAAAAAACGCATCAGTCAAGGGCGGAGTTGAGGTGAGATTTATATTAACGGCCACTAAACACAACTCCAACAACAAAAATGCCACCAAATAAAGTTTTCATTTTTGATAAAAGTATATTTGTATTCCCATTTCATTTTTTTGGGTTATTAGCGTTTATATTTGTTTAAATGTTGAAGAGGGCCAACTCTAGAAAGTCGCACAACTCGTCGAAGAAAGAACCACTCTTTTTTATGTTGTTCATCAAAATAAAATTCATTTTTTATAATGAATTGGTTGCTTTAAACATCGTTATATTACCTTATCGAATTTCAGTTATTGTATTACATAAATAGAACCTTTTTAATTATGATTTTGTTGCTTTAAATATCATTACATTAACTTATCAAATTTCAATTATTCACTAGTAAAAAAAACATATCATTAACAACTTGAAACGACACCGTATTGCTTAGAACCTCCGTCCATTACCAGTTTTGACATTGGAATGATCCCCATAAGCTCCCAACGATAATTTTTGTTTCAACTGTCGTATAATCTCAGACGTTAATGAGTTTTTTTTGTTTCAACCGTCGTGCATCCTCTCAATCAACACTTATCCTTAGAACCCTCGTAGTTTCTTTCTCTCTCTCTCTCTCTCTCTCTCTCTCTCTTCTTCCCCTCTCTTTCTTAGTGTTTTTCTTCTTCCTCCTTTTTTTCCTCCACTGCCAATCTTTCTCCCCACTCCTCCCTTGCTCGCTCCTCACCGACCGTATACCCTGCCCTCCACAGGTGCACTGGAGCCACCTAACCCATTGACAGTATAAGGTAACTGTAGATCTCATGGTGGGGATTAACTCATTGGTGTTGGTTGGTGCCAATCATATATGTTGGCCAGAAATTGACTGAAGATGCTGGTAGAGGTACAATGTTGATTGAAGATGTGTATGAGGGATTGGTGTTGATTGGTGGCGGTGGTGTTTCTGTTGGCGGTGGTGTTGTTGTTGGTGTCAATTAGCGGTTTTGATGTTGGATATTGGTGTCAAGATTGTGGCGGTGGTGTTTATTGAAGAATCATCCTAGTATTTTACCTATTAAAACGACCAAAATTTTCTTCCAGGATCCACACCATTCCGATATCGGGACTGGTTTCTATGGTGATTGAAAAACCACCATGCATCGCCGAAATGATACATGGGTCAGCCACACACAACATGTTTCGTCAGCCGTTAAAAGCCTAGAATCAACGATGTTGATGGTCATGGTCTACACCGGTGATTGCACTATATAAATAAAACTTTCAACTTATCTTTCAATGATTTGTGTTTACATATAACATACAGTTTAGTATCAATCTAGATTCATTTCTACTTGTATTGATGGCCAAATATTTTCTATACATACCTACTTGATTATATTTTACTACAATGTCCATTAATTAACTCCAAAATAATAATTTATTAATGTTTCATCAACTAAAAGTATAACAAAAATAAAAGGATTCAAAAGTAAATGTCACAAGCCAGGAGGTGCAGTATGAATCTAACTATTTTTAAAATTTAAATTTGATTAAATATGATTCGAAAATAAGTATATACTAGATAAACACCTATGTGATACATAATTTAAAATAAATGATCGTATTTATTAAATATTTTATTTTTATTTATAAACAACAATTTTAAAATATATATTTTACTATTTGTTGATAGGTAAAAAATATGTTTTATATTTGTATGAAAATAATATATGTACTTTTTTAAAATTAAAATTAAAATTTGTAGAAAAATACTATCTATTATAAACTATACATTCATAAACTATGAACTATATATTCATTATTAATTATTATATAATAAATTTTAGTAAATTACCTTTTATTTATTAATAAAATAGTAAAAGTATTTTTATTTAGAAACAAATTAAAAAAATATTGAATTTTCTTTATTGATTGAATATTTTGAAATTAATAAAAAATAATAATATTTAATTAAATATATAATTTTATTTACTATTAATGTATAATTGGAATATTTGTAATCAGCACTTTAAGAGCCGGATTGAACCAATGCAAAAAACTTATAATCAATAATTTGATACCATAATCTGATTGTATGATAAATAACAAATTTTTATTTTTAAAAATAACAAATCTCTCAAAAGACCTAATATTATATATATTTTTTCATCTAATCCAAACTGAAATTAAACAAACTAATTAAAGAATACTCTAAATTTCATTTTATAAAAGGTTGTCTTTTCTAAGCACCATAATTTTTAAATTAAATATTGAATATATATGACCCCAAAAGCAACAAATAATGATGTTGGCTCCACACTTGGAAAGATCATAGAAAAACACCTTCCGAAGTGCAATGGAGCTCAAGCCGGGATTGTATAGTATTTGAGCTCAAACTTCAGGTCAAATAATTGTTCGTTAAACTCATCGAACTTATCGAGCAACATAACATATATTAAAAATATATTTTTTAAATATAATATGTTATAACAAAGAATAATATATATTTAATTATGCTTTGAGTTCGAGCTCAAACACGAGCCCTAACCAAATTAATTTTATTTGAGATCGAGATAGTATTTTGCATACTCAATCAAAGTCGAGGTGAGTTTATACTTGAAAAATGTCAAACAACTCGACTTGGTTAACTTAGACGTCATTTACTTTTCGAATTTATACCTTGCAGTTTCCTTTTTTCTTTTTATACCTTTTCAATGTGGGATTAGTAATCTCCTTTTATTTTCTTCCATCCATTATTTCTGCATTAATTCTTATAATTAAGCCTACAATGAATCTTACAATTTTACTTTTCAAGAGAATTCATCGGAAACTAAACTTTTTTAGTTATAAATATCGATTAAATTTTCAATTAATTTTTTAAAACTGGCGTGGAATTTTGAGTGAGTGACATGTAACAACAAAGCTCTCTTTTAATATATACTTGTACTATAGAAAATAGATTGTTCGGAAAGAAGTACTCCCTTCATCCTAGAGGAATCTGCAGAGAGAGAATTCTCTGCTCAAAATTTCCACTGGGACCCACTCCAATCACAACCCCCCACATGCACTTTCTTAATAGAAAAAAAAGAAAATGTGAAGATTAAAATTAGGAGGGATAACTTTTCCCTCCATTTCATTATTGAGGGTCCGTCCCGTCATTTTTATGTGTTGGGAAGGCGCCAAACCCCCATTTATGGGCACTGTTCATCAGATTTACAACCACGTAAAATTAAAAAAAAAATACAATCCCTTCACTATAAATACATTCATCCATGGTACATTTAATGCTCTAAATTATAAAAAATCATATGCTCTAAATCCATCTTCTTTAAGTAAAACCCCCAACACCAAAAAAATTGGTTTGTTGGGGAACCCACAGGTAGGTGTTTACACTACATCGAGTCATCCCGAGCCCCTGAGGGTGCTGGTTGCTCTCAGTTTTGTGCATCTTCCCATTCCTTATTGGGTTTTTTAAGGGTCGATGTGAAAGAATCTGACGAACGAAGGGAGAAACAATTAGGAGAGTTTATGTTGGAGAACCACAAGAATGGGAAGATCCTGCATTCAAAAAGGTAGTATGCAACATCTATGTTCGATTACAGCATGCGGACAATGAGCACAATATGAACCCTTACTCTATCTCAAATGACACAAGGATGGCCACTTGACTTGCATCATCGGATGACGGGGCACCCTTAGCTGAATATGAAAAACATCAACCTCGATGCTTTGAGGGCATTGACTGCAATTCAAAGATGCACAATAAAGGGTACTGCAACAACACTAAATGTAGGGAAGAGTAATGATCAACAAGCAGTGCCAGCCGAGGTAATAAAACTTCGTACAAACATCATCAAACCAGCTCTCACCGAACACAACGAGGTATCACATATGATTTTCTATTTAACAAAGCTAGATGCACAACTTAGTATCAAACCGATGGACCACGTGATTCATATAGATGAGAATTGGTTCTATTTAAGCCAACCAATAGTGAGGTACATGATGGCCTCAGATGAACCAGAGCCCTATCACACTTGCAAACACAAGTCCTACATTCCAAAGTTAATGCTTATATGTGCAGTAAGTAGACCTATATGGAGGGAAGATAGTCAATTGTTATTTGATGGAAAATTAGGAATATTTCTATTTGTCCAAGATCAGGTTTCAATTAATAATAGCAAGAATGGGCCAACAGGGACACTGGAACAAGTTCCAACACCAAAGACCACCATAGATTTCACAAGAGCTAAAATCATTGAGAATGTTATCCCATAGTTTGGAAAAGGCTGTGGAGGCGCCGCCATGGCGGTGAGGCGGGACGAGGCGGGGCCCGGGTGCCTCAAGACCTCTGGAGGAGGAAGGCTAGCCGTGGCGGCCGCCATGGCTTCGCCACAGTCGCCTTTCGGTGTGGCGGCGCCTTGCCCCATGGCGCCGCCTCGGTATTCCCCTATTTCTTGCTTTCAATTTATGTTATAAAAGCAAATAAACCCTATTCCAAGCAGACTTGTCTCCTCTTCATGAGAAAATACCGAAAGCAAC
>JAULKK010332401.1:0-10847 GCA_032355705.1 Rubia peregrina | reverse complement strand
GAACATGGATCTTCTTTCTCAAAATAAGCAGCTGATTATTAATGGTACATAATTGGGGGGAGACGGAGAAGAAGCAGGTGGGCGGAGAATAATAAGGTGGAGGTGGAGGGGCAATAAGGACATTTTGCAGAGCCCAAGTTTTTTGTTCTGTTTTCTCTCTCTGCAGCTTCTAATGGGACAGAGGGAGTAGTTCTGTTCATGAGGTGGCGGGAAAGAATATTGCAAATTAAGGGATTGAAAAATCATTCAAAAGCCGACAAATACCTGACTATTTGGTCGCGCCCGCCACATTTTGTTCTCAAAGGCGAAATTTCTGTTAAACCGTTTGAACTCTATGAACTATTTTTGCCACCAACCGAGTATTTAATTTTAAAAGAGTTAAGTGTTAAAATAGCTATATTTTTTTGGTTGAAAGTGTTAATTTTATCAGGTAAAATTTGAAAGTGCAATGCTAACCCTGATATTTGATCGAGAGTGCCAATCTAACCCCGTGAACGTGAATTTGATAAAAAAAATATGTGAATTAACTATTATACACATTTAAAAAAATAAAAATTCAAAATATAAAAGATTGTATTACCCTTGAAAATTCTATAGTTTGGTACAATACCCTGTAATTTATTTTATTTTTCCATTTTCTTCTATGTAGCTTTCTTTTTCTAGAATTTTCTTTCTCGATGACTCAAATTTGTGTTCCCAGATCTCAGGTGGAACTAAAGATCTCATATGGAACCAAATTCTGCAACCAAATTCGGCAAACACCACCAGAGCGACGTTGCCGCCTCCGATGGTCTTCACGACGGGCCTTGGCAAGAGTCCAAATCTAAAGGCAAATAGGACAGGGTGACCCTCCTGCCGGAGGAAAACCGGCCCGGCGGATGAAAGCCTAGCGGTGGAAGCTCCAATAGCCGATGAAAACTTGGCTGCTATTTGCAGATTGCTCAACTAGGTAGAAGAACCCACTGGAAGGCTTGGCTCAAATGAGCGCGTATCACGCACGCACATGATGCAAACACTGTGGAGATACACGCACCGATGGGAGACCTTGCGAACAAGGTGGAACTTTGCAAGGAGGCTAGGTCTTGGTAAGGCGATCAACGATGATAGCGGAGTGGCAACACAACAAGAATGCCTGAGAAAATGAAGAACAACAATGGCGAGAAGGTCACCGGGAAAATGGAGGTCGTTAGAGAAAAATAGAGGTCGCCTCACGAGTTGCTTAATTTCTCGCTTGTCTCCATAATCTCATTGATGAAACTCCAGATGCTACCGGTGGCCGCATCGGAGGATTATGGCGGCGGCGAGACGGCAAAGAGCGGTGGCGGTGGTTTTGAAGATGAAGAAGGGTATTTTTGTCATTATATTTTTAGTTTTAAGACTAGAGGTACTTTATAGCTTAGGTCAATGCCGGAAAATGCTAAGTCAAAGTCAGAATAGTGCGAAAAGGTTATATCGGCACATTTGCTATAAAACTTAAGGTTAGAATCTCACTTTCAAATTTTACAGAGTAATATTGGCACTTTCAGAAAATAATAAGGTTATTTTCGTATTTTGCCAATTATAAAATTGGGCAAAATGCATTGACGCCCCTCAGTTATTCCGTTTGTGCACTTTTACCCTCCACCTTTTGGAAAGTGCAGTTCTACCCCTCGTTTTGCCAGGACTGAAAATTTGATACCCCTATTGTTTGACTCCGACATTGACTTGTAACCTGCCATCGTTTACCAAAAAGTAAATTAAAAAATAACCCGGTATTTTGAATCGATTTCGGCATTGATATGAGTTGACCGACTGATCATAAAATAACAGGGGTACAAATGCACTTTTGAAAAAATGGAGGGAAGAAGTGCACAAATAACAAAATTGGATGGTATAAATGCACTTTTTTCTATAAAATTCAAAGAAACATATCGCTAAAAGCAGCAGTGAAAGTAAACTCCGCCGACATTTGGGAAATTAGAACACGAAGCCTCAAAGTTTTGACTTTGTAAACTCTCTGAACCCTCTAACCCATATGGTTGTGCCTTCATTTCCTCTTTAAATTCGGCTAGTTGCGGAATATGGATCATCCTGAATCAGTCGGTACTTTTTCAGTCCTGCAATTGTTATTAACCAAGAAGCTCTAGATATGGAAGTTGCAGGTATAGTTAGGATAGTCCATTTGTAGTTCATTTTGTGTGCACGCCAACTGTTTGAGTTTATTTAGTACTACTATGAAATGTTCAAATATTTGCACTGTTAATTGCTTTGATAATCTTTCTTGATCAAGCAGTACTATGAAAAGTTGGTATGTGTGTGATTTAAGGTTGTAGCAGTTCTGAATGTTAATACATGAAAATTTAGTACTAACATTTATGTGTTTAGGGAACTGGGGAAGAAGAAAGTTGAAAGGAGTAAGGCTGAGACCATGGGGCAAATGGGCGTCTGAAATTCGCGATCCGCATAAACAAGCACGTGTTTGGCTAGGCACGTTTGATACAGCAGAGGCTGCTGCCATGGCTTACGATGAAGCAGCCTTGAGGTTTAGATGGTCTAGAGCAAAGCTTAATTTTCCCGAACGGGTAGAGACCACACCTCAGCTAGACTTTCTAGCTGATTATTCTCGGTATTCTGAGCTTCTTGGTAGTGTTTCGCTGTCAACGATTTTGTCATCTCAAGAACAGGAAGATCTGATCCTCCAATCATCTCTGGAAGGCCTTCAAAATCCTGAAAATGCCAGTGACCAGTCTCAGCCTAATGTTGAATCTCCAGTCACAAAAAAGAAGTTAGGCCCGTTATCTCAACAGCCAAAAATGGTATCAGAGAGCAAGAATATGGGAAGATCACGTGCATGGTCCAGAGAAGAAGATGCTCGCCTCATTACTTACATCATGACCCACGGCATAGGCAGCTGGAGCTCCATCCCCGAGGCCACTGGCATCCTTAGATGCAGCAAGAGCTGCCGCCTCCGGTGGATCAATTTCCTGCGCCCTGACATCAAGCGCGGAAACTTCACAGTGGAGGAGGAAGAGCTCATCATCAAGCTCCACAGCCTCCTCGGCAACAGGTCAGTTTGATTTATCAAATCAGCCTTACATGGTATCTCCCATTTAATGATTGCTTTTAGTGATGTCAAAAAATGATTGCTTTTAGTAATGTGTTGTTTGTTTCAGGTGGTCCTTGATCGCTGAAAGATTGCCAGGGTGAACAGACTGCGAGATAAGGAACTACTATAATTCGCACATTAGAAGGGAGCTCTTGAGCAGAGGAATAGATCCCTACACCCATCACCCCTATATGGAGGTTTCAACTGATGAAGGTGCGCTTCTTAATAACTTTGTGTATTTCATTTTGTTTACAGGCTAGCTGTTTTGCGTTCATGTTTCAATGAAATGTTCATATCTCTAGCTTCCATGAATGCACGAGGATTGATTTTGGATTCCAATCTTCCTACTATACTAATTGAGTGTAGCAGTAGCAGCTTGTTTGTTAGTGAATTCAGCTTAGAAATCCAAAACCAATGCTCAAGCATTCATGGTTTCGATAAGTTAATGCTTTCCGGGTTTTAGAATAAAGTTTAGGAAAGAAGGTGAATGTTGTTGAGATTATTCAAGCCGATTATCAGGGAACAACACTGAATAGTGAATATCATAAAAGACTCCTTTACAATTTACAGAGTGAAAACTAATTTTATTATCATAAAAGGTTCTTGAGAAACCAATTGAGAAACAAATTTGGACCTAGTGTGACCATAGGAACTTTAGGTTGTGATTTGATTCATTTGAATGATAGTTCATTAACTGGAGTTAGCTTTCATGATATTTGATGAAATCACATGAAATTTGCTGGTGATTGCAGGTTTAGATCCCCTTCACGACGAAGCAAAATCTCCTCGAATAACATCCAGTGACATGAGTTTTGCAGAAAATCAGGTATTTCTTTTGAGTCCTCCTGATTCCTTATTGCCCTATAAGGCATATGTTATGTCACTGGGTTTCATTTCCATCTCTATTTGGATTGCAAGTCACGAATTCTGTGAGAGTCCGGAGAATTCACACACAACAGTACCGTATTATTGTCATAAATGATGTATTTACACATCCTCAATAACTTGCATTGTGGACATTGTGAGTTCAATTATATGAATATTTCAATTCAATAATAACCTACACATGTTTCACCTTTTAACAATACTCCAATCCATGGTTTTGTCCTTCCATGATGAGCTTAATAAAATTAATCTTCATGGTCAACATGCAGGAAATTCTCAATACGATGGAAAAAGCTTTACTTAATGACGATCCACCTGAATCAAACAATTTGTTGAATCTCATTGGTATTCAGTTGACCAACTAAAAATGAAGCCAGATATTGTGGAAGCAGAAAAGGATCTACCAGACAGATACTCACTCGGGATTGAACCCCCGGTGACAGAAATGCATCTAGACCAACAACCGGACCTCGGTGAAGCAGAAAGGAATGTGCGTGGCCAGTCTCCACCTAGAGTTGAATCTCCAGCAACAGAAAAGGAGCTAGATTCAACATCTCAACAACCACAAGAGGTATTCAAGGACACTGACAGGATAATTGTAGCGGAAAGTGTACAGGATACCACCATCAGTTCAAGTAAAAAAGGAGCAGTGAGGAAATTAGATGAAGAATATGGAATTGACTGCAACACTCTTCACCAATACTCAGATAAAAAACTTAACGATGTTGCACTCACTCTTGGAGGTCAGCTTCAAAAATTGTGTAAATTTTTATTCCAGATGACATCTAATTTAGTCTCTTTCTTGTATATCTTATCACACTTGCACTGTATTTACCATTTTGCAGTCAGTCGGTCTACATTGAAGCGTATATGCAGAAAGCATGGCATATTCAGGTGGCCTCCTCGCAAAACAAAAAAAGCAAAGACTTCTCACAAGGAGTCTATCCAAGCTACTGAGGACAATGCCGTGGATCAGGGGATGGAATACGAGTCAGTTTCCAACCTTGTGTGTCTGAAAAAAAGATCGCCACATGAAAAAACAAAATTACAAGCTGTGAGCAAAATGATGGTAAAGGTATCATATAAAGATGACATTGTTAAGTTTGAGGTTTCACCTTCATCAACAAAGTTGGAGTTGGAGGAGAAAGTGGCTACTCGGATGAATCTATCACTTGGATGCTTTAAAGTTAAGTATCTAGATGAAGACCAAGAGTGGATTTCGATAGCATGTGATGAAGACTTGAGAACCTGTATATATACACGGGGTACATCTTCTGGGAATTCTGCAACAATCAGAATGATTGTCAGTTAGTTGCTTGAATTCAGCAAGCACAAGTAAATATGTAGCCTGTGGTAATAGCAGCGGTAATGTGTGGTATTACGAGGGTTCTCCAAATTCATATACTGTGAAACATAGGAAAAATGTCATTCCTTCATGATTTTTTTTATTGCTAGAGCTAAAAGCAGTAATAAATACTATACTGTGTTGGATTTTATGGAAGTCTTTCTTTAATGTGCATGGGAAATAGATTAAAGAACCATTTTCTTTTTCTCCTCTAAATAACTTAGTGAATATTTCCAATGTGTTGTTGAGTCCTTTTTGTGAACTGTCTGTACTCTATGAATTGTTTCTTCCCTTTTATTACTGGGATACCATTCTTAGTATTTCAGGAGTGCCATACAACAATTGTCAAATGAAACAACATCAATAACCAACATACGAGATTCAGGTACACGCTGCCTGTTTGTGTTTAGTTGTCAGTGACGTTAATAAATTTGGTATACGCTGTGAAACCTATTTTACATGTCTTCTCTATGTTTCCCTTGTTGTGCAAGTGTTGTGATCCTTTCTGAATGTTAATTGAGAAGTAAGTTAACTTTCTGAAGTGTATGGACTATTTGGATTTCTTTTTCCACCTCCCCAACTAATTTATTTGACTGATAGAGCTAAGAGAGTCTTTCCTTAAATTCTGCTTCTGCACAAAAACACATCAATTTTATTTGAGAAAACATCAGTTCTGAAGAGTGAATTTCCTTCTTATGGAACTTTCAGTGAGCAACTTGAAATTCCATAAATACTCTGTTTTTGTCCCAGAATCCCAACGTGTGCTACAGTTTCTGCTTCCATAGTTGCGCAAGAGCTTTGATGATTACAGTATTTTCTTTGTGAATGATAATGTTGCTCACATTTTATTATGAATATGAGAAAAAGATCGATTTAATCTTCACAATTGGAAGCAGCAAAGCAGTAATCTTCACCGGGCTCATCTGAAGAACAAGAGTTTGAATCTTCCTGAAAACCGCAAGTACACCGTGTCTTTCCATCTTCATAATGGGTCTACTAGGCAAAGAATGAACCTTTTCTCTTTATATTATGTGCAACCAGTAAAATCTGTCAAGTATTTCACTTATTCAGATCATTATTAACATCTAAAGCATCAATATTCACTTAGTAGTATGTCCCTATAATTTATACTAGTAGATGACAAAATATCCAGATGAGTACATGATGCTGCAGACATTGGAAGAAAGGATGCTGCATATGGAATTGACTGCAACTCTCTTCATCAATTTTCTGACAAAAAAATGATGCTGCATTCCATCTCGGGGGGTCTGCTTCAACGCTTGCTGTAATTTAATCTATTTCCTACTGTTCTGTCATTCATGGTAATGCTCTAGTAAGTGCAGTGTGACGGGCTACACTCTGTCACCCAAATGCTTTTTTCAACAATGGTTGGTGATGGGTCGCAGGTCGTAGTCAAAACGGGTCTATCATGTGGCATATACATGGTCTAGTCCACGGAAAAATAGAGAAACAAGTCTTTCTATAGTAATTCCTATTCATTGAATGGAGCTCTCTATCGTACACCGGAGTTATCACTGGCCTGTAACACCATATCTGCGGTGGACCTTGGGGAGAATGCTACCAAGCATGTGCCTATTTTTGGGCTTTAGAAGATATGTGTTATGGATTGGTTTATCTTGAATGACAACGATGTTTAGTTTGATTTTAATTTTATCTTTTACTTTGATGATTTTAGTTTCCAGGTTTATTGTTGGTGATCTTCGACTTGATGCCACTCCATCGTTGATCGGAGAAATCGAACTCCAACATGGTTCTGAGTTGAAATCTTAGAACTAGAGAGTTGTGGGACCCCGTTGGGGATTACGTTGATCAACCCTAAAAATATGGAGTCAATGCAGTACCATACTGGTTCAAAACTAAACGAACAACTACTGCCCTCGAAACTCTTCTAACATGCACTTTCCACCGCTATTTCAATAGCCTTTTCAAAATTATATAGATGATACAATCCGATAAAGATGAAGTTAAAAGACACAGGTCAAGTATCAAACTGGCAATATGACATGTGGATTTCAATTCGAGAATCCATTTGGATTGGCAGGTATATTTGTAGAAGACTTGCCACATTTGTATGGGCAGACGATGGATTCAAGTTGAGGAAAACGAGCACACTATTTTAAATAAATTTGTGCATACTACTCCCTCCGTCCCAACTATTTTTGCACGCTTACTTTTTTAACACTATTCTCCATCAGAGTTTGATCGCATATTTGAATAAATATATGAACAACAATATTATCGTATATGATATTGTTCAATTCGTCGTGATAAGTAGTTTATAAATATTAACTTTTTATTTACCTTTATTATACGTAGATAAAGATATTAACGGTCAAATATTTTTTTTGAATAGCGTGATAATGCTCTCTCCGCAAAAATAGCTGGGACGGGATAGTACATTAGACACGTCACACCCGTGAAGCTAGTGACGGCAAAGACCATGACTTTGACCTCGAAATAGGTAACTTTCCGGACAGTATGAACGATTTGGATTTCCTTTTCCGCCACCGCTGCTAAGAGAGTCCTTCCCACATAAGCCAAAATCAAATTCATTAGAGAAACCATCGATTCTCACTACTAAGTATGGAAGTTCCAGGTAACTATTTCAGTGACCTAATCTTCTTCTTTTTTGTCCGAGAGTCTGATTTACTTCTGGGACAACCCCAAATTCTCTGTTTGCCTAGTTGTGCAAGTGCTTTGGTGATTGCAATTTTTTGGCAAAATTATTATTACCCATTGGTTTTTAACATGAAAGAACAGTTGCATATGTTGTTATGATCAGTAGAGAGTTTAGATCTGTTTCAGAAATGAGTATGCTGTTTGCTTGTAGTTGTAATTGCAGGTTTAGAGCCATTTGATAAGATGCATATGTTTGAAATCAGTCTGCTTCTACACATCTTTAATAACTCAAAAAGCTTTACTTAACGAGGAATTGAGGATCTCTCAGCATCAAAACATTTTTTTTTTGAACTTGATTGGAATTTATTTTTGTCCAGTTGTTGTTGAAGCAGACAATGGTGGATATCCGCCTAAGCTCGAAACCCCGGTCACAGAACTGCGGCTAGATCAACAAGGAGACGTTGAAAGAAATGTGTGTGAATCTCCTCTCACAGAGCTGCGGCTAGATTCATCATCTAAACAACCACCAGCGGTATCAGCCGAAGACATCAACAAAAGACTTGAAGCTGGTAGCAGTTCGAGTGAAAAAAAGGCAGTAAGGAAATTAGATGAAGAATATGGGATTGGCTGCAACACCCTTCACCAACATTCGGGGAAAAAACTTGAAGATGCTGCAATCATTCTTGGAGGTCAGCTTCAAAGTGTTCTGTACTCATTTGTTTATTTTTCTCAAATGAAATCTTATCATCTTAGTCGGTTTCTTGGATATTTTAGGGTAAAGTCCATTTCTGATCATGGGATTGTGTCAAAGTCTAGGTTTTGATCACTGAACTTACCAAAATGCCAAGTTTTTTCAACCACTTTCGATCCCAACTACAGTTTATCTGCCATTTTTTGCAGTGAGTCGGTCCACATTGAAGCGTATATGTAGAACACATGGAATAAAAAGGTGGCCTCCTCGCAAAACAAAGAAATTCAAGAGCAGTCACGACGAATCTATCCAAGCTACTGAGGGCAATGTTGGAGATAGGAGGATGGAAGACGAATCAGTTTCCAACCTACTGTGTCTGAATAAGGGATCACCTTGTAAAGAAGGAAAGAAAGTGATGGTGAAGGTATCATATCAATTTGAGACTATCAAGTTTGAGGTTCCAGTTTCAATAACATGGCTGGAATTGGAGGAGAAAGTGGCTACTCGAATGAAGCTATCCGTTGGAAGTTTCAAAGTTAAGTATCTAGATGAAGACAAATAGTTGATTTCGATAGAAGACTTGAGAATCTGTATGAAAACATCAACTTCTTCTGGGAAATTTGCTACCATCAGAATGATAGTTTGTTGCGGTTAGACATGTGCTCATTGATCGGTATGCAGCAAGCGCAAATATATCGTTCTTTAATTTTCATGTACTTTCATCTTTGGCTTATGAATCTCTAATTGTGTACAGAATTTGTTCAAAGCCCCGGCAATTCACTATGGCGCCATTGGTAGCTAAAAATGCACCTGGGAACTTTAGGCAGTGCTTGTTAAGACATGAGTTCAAATCTTACAACTGCCAGCTCATTTTAAGTCGAAGTTGTCAAACATTTCTCTCCTTTTTTTTCTGTTTTTATGAATCTTTTAACACTGAATTTGAGACAGTTTGTATGAAATTATCATAGTAGCTAGTATTGGTTTTTGGTTCAAAACCACCGTCTTACTATCTTTCTCTTATGGTCAAATTGCTATTAAGCTCCGTGATGGCCTAATGAAAATAGGTACAAGAGAATTTGTGAGAAACAAATGGAGGAGATTGAATGAGAAGTGAGTTTTTTACCAAATAAAAGTAATCTTAGTAAAAGAAAATGACAGCCTATGAAAATATGGTGTTTCTAGAGAAAGGCTCAAAAAAATAATTAGACGTCAACTTTTAAAAGTAGGAATAAAAAGTGATGGGAGTAACCACAAAGTATGTATTTAGAGAAACTCCAATGGTTTCCTCTATCTTTCAGTTGCTACAGTGTATTTATCTAATAGTTACTCTATATTTTTCTCTAAAAAGAATATTCCTTCATTTTTCTTTATACTAATAATGCAATTTCATCCCACTTTTATTTGATTTGACAAGTCACCTTTAAAGAGCATATCATGTGAGCCTGACTTTAACGTACACATGTATTTGGATGTTGCCCAAATAATGCAATGCCATGTGAGTTTTTCAAGACTCGTTTGTTTGTTTCCAAAAAATCCCTAATTTATAGCATACTCCATTGTTTTGAACACACACTATGACTTATTCTCTCAATTTTGAGTCTGATACAATAAGTTTTTCTCCCAATTTTAACATGTCTTCCATACCACTCCATCTTCCAATGGCACAAATTACAACTTTGAAGAAAGATGGATTGTTGGCTTATTCGTGGTTGTAGATAGCACAAGATCATATCATAGGAAACAACCTGTCTATTAATCATTTTGGTTAAGTGTGCAACAAATTTACAATGACGGAATAACTGGGATCGATGAATATTGTACTGAGAGATCTTTGAGTTTGCTTTTTTCCGATCATGGAGAAGATAGTACGAAAGCTAATTGGATGTGTTCGTCAAGTTAACAGTGTGAATCCAAGTGGTGCCTCTGAAAATACATTGTAAGTTTAAATTACAAATTCTACTATGTTATTTTATTTACTTCTGGTTATATGTTAGTACATTGACTATTTCTTAGATGGATCGAGCAAAAGAAATTTTGAAACTAGATTTAAAAAATATAAAAAGGATTTAAGTTTGAACATGTATGTGATATTCTTAAAGATGTTCCAAAATTTGAAGATGATGCACCATCGTCACGACAGTCACGACAGTCACGACAACTTACAAACCCAACTAATTTCAATAACTTCCCTTTCCAGTCGG
>JAULKK010332391.1:0-10847 GCA_032355705.1 Rubia peregrina | reverse complement strand
GTTTTGGATATTAAAACTCAAACCGAAACCCGAACCGAATACCGAATTGTAATTAATTAAATATATATAATAATTAATTAATTTTTAAAACTACAAAATTAAATTTACAAGTAAATATAAGTTAGAGAACCAATCTTTAAATTTTAAAAAATGTGACAGCCAAATGTGTCCAACCTCTTTTTTTAAGGAATCTCTTCTGTCCATTTACAACAATGGGTTTGTTGTCATACTATAAAATAGAGATTGGAACTCAATATCAACGTTTGGATATTTTTAAGTATCAATTGAATCATATACCCCATAGATCCCATTAAGTATAACCAGAGAAGTAAGTTACTCTAAAGTGCAGCAGGCCAGCAACTGGCCGAGAAGCAAGAAAAGCCAATCAATGGCATCTTTGTCTTCGGGAAGCAAGAAAAGCCAATCAATGGCATCTTTATAAACTGTGGAAAAGCCAATCAATGGCCGAGAAGCAAGAAAAGTGGAGAATCATGTAGTAGTAGTTTTGAACCGTGGAAGAAGGAAGAAGTCTATAAAGAGTTTCTGGGTGGAAGAAGAAAGAACTACATTTGTCCCACATCGAGATAAGGTTGAACTAGAAAGAAGAGTTTGCCTATAAATTAGTACTCCACCTCCACTTCAAAAACACAGCTGGACCATTTAGAAGCCCATTTCATATGTTGGCTTCGGAACAATTGGGCCTTAAATAATTATTTTATAGTTAAAATTTTTACTTGCTAATTAATTGATTAGTCTTGTGACTTTGGTCCAACTGATTAAATTATTTGGTTTTTCGGTTTCAACCCGATTTTGAACCAAAACCGAATATCAAATTCGGTTCGGTTAGTTCGGTTTATTTGGTTATTTTGATCGGTTTCGGTTTTGAGCATTTTAGAAAAAAAAACCGAATAAACTGAATTGAACAACCCGAAAACCGATTAAACCGAACCGATACCCACCCCTAGGGGGGGGTCTAATCATCATGGATGTTGTATGCACCAATTTATATGTTTCTTTGATCGGTCTTGGTGTTTTTTCACCGGTTTCGGTGATGCAGGCCCTGTTTCCTTCAAGTGTCGATCCTTTACAGGATTGGCATATATAAGTCGATGAGTTCAAAGAAGAAACATTCCCTGCGCAGGACTAAATGTCTTGTATTCTCCATCTGTTATTGGAAAAGGGGCACCCACCACCAATGAATCCTCCAACGAAACCCTAGAAATACCCTTAGCAATAGGTATAAAGAGATGGTGTTTCATCAACTCATGCAGAACTCCATTGGCTATGTGGAGTGGTCTACCACCTATGTCTTGATCAATATATAATTCATACGGGAGTGATTTCTACATTACCACCAAAATAAATGTTAATTTAGAAACGTAATTGTTAACAAAATTTTGAACAATTGCTTATCGATTCTCGGATTTTTCTTTATAACCTATTGGTTCACCTCCATATCTCCGGGGAATGACGTGATATTCTTGATGGAGGGGTCCAATTGGGTGTCAAATGATCTAAGTTGTTCAGAAGAACAAGTCCGATGTGCTGGATCAATTTACGAATGAGGATGTCTTGCTGCTCAATTCATTTGTCTTGGAGAAGCACTTTTTTCCTGTAGGGTGTGGAGTCTTGAGGGTTCTGCACTATCATAAGACCTAGAAATGTCGAAGGCCTCCCATTGGGTCATGAATGATCCCACTCCCCTGGCACACCCCGGGTGGTCGGGTTTTTCAGTTGCCTCAGAAAGAATGTCTTGCTTATCTGTTGGAATGAATTCCCCCCGCAACTGATCATTTTTCCTAAATATAATAAAAGGTATATATCAATGCACATTTTGAAATATTATTTGAAAATAATAATATATTCACTACAATTTTTACTTTAATTCTTTTCGCAATCTTTTTTTTTCTTCATCTTTCACATACACTCCGTCTTTGTTTTGTCTGCCTTTTAGGAATAGATCATTCCTCTCAATGCCATCCTCATTGATTGGTTGCACCGAAGCCTTTGCCTCATTTTCGTTCATCCCGCCTGCTATTATAATTTGCACATCTTCTTCAAAACGTTGTTTCATTAGACCGATTTCTGCTAAGCCATAACCCCCACGGCTCAATCGGTGAGGAATTAAATTCTTCACAATTTTTTAATCTTGCCTCGTACCCTAAGTTAGGATGTTAGACTTATGTCATCACTATATAAATGTTAATCTAAACTCAATAATAAATTGAAATTTTTATTACTAACATTATCCATATTTTCCAAGGCCCTCCTCTTGTGGATCTCCCAACTATCTTGTTGAATGTGAGTGTAAGTTAATCACAAGTGATCACCCCTCTTATCACTAAATATGTAGTCCCTTGACAAAGTGTACTTGTGTTGACGTCAACTTTTGGACATCATCAACATAGCCTTCTTTCGCAAATCATCCATGTTCGGGGGTTTCGATGTCAAATGGACTCCGTGAGGATTTTGAACTCCATTGGGTCAATCATGGTGTTAAACTCTTAATGAAGGACAAATATTGGGAAATAACAATTCACTAATTTTACCTTGCATTCAATCCATAAAGTGGCCTTGTAATCTTTGGGACTTCATGCCAACTATCGCAACAGATGTCCACCCTCGTTCCACCCACCTTCGCCACCCAACTAGACCATTTAGCGCATTGGACCAACACACACTTGCCCGACTTATTAAAATCAACGAGGTTAATTCTTTCCTAGCCATTCTTCATTGTAAGGGTCAACAATGAGTTTGGGGTATTCCTACATCATCGGAACATTTATTCTCATCCTCATCCTCATCATCATCCATATCATGGTTCGTTATTGGTGGATTTTCATTTTGGGAAAATGAAACATCATCACGAGTCATTTTCTTAGACGTCATTTTGTATGATATATTCACAAATAGACCATAAAATTACTTAACCGTCCTTGAAGGCTAATTCTACATATGTAAACAATTACTAAACATTAAATATATAACAAAACCATATTGACATAAGCTAATAAATAATCTAATTTAAACTAATAAAGCTACCTTAGAAATTTACATAGAAATACCATAATCCATTAAATCAAACAATCAACGAAAACTTAAACCCAATGAAAATGCAACAATTAATCATAAACCCCAATCAAATGCAATGCACAACACATATAACAAATCTTGAATTTATATCAGTAAACCACTACGATTAAATACACTCTGATTCCCATTGAAAATGCAACTATCAATCATAGGATATATACCATTTCTCAATCTCAACCCTAACAAATGAACTTTAATAACAAACCCACACAACATAAAACTCATAAATATCATAACCCTCGTAGTGAAACTAATTTGAATCCATGGAAACCCTTGGGTTTATGGTCACCCGCATTGTGAACCATATGTTCTTACCTTCTCATCAAACCCTAGGTTAGCCTTTATTATCCCTCATAAGTTCTTATTCAATGGAAAACCCCTTGACCCTAGTGAAATAAAAAAAATGGGTAGATTAATTGTAATATACGAGAGAAAGGATGAAAAATATGAATAAAACACACCTTAAATGATGTGAAGATGAAATCTTGGAGTGGAGATGATGAGGAATTGAGGTAATATTTATGGAGGTTTTTGGAAGGGGAAATGGGTGGGATATTTGCGGGCGTTTTTGAATGGTTATTAAATGCCTTTATGCCCTTTTTTCCTTCTAAAGCACTTTCCAAACTCGGAAACATTAATCGGACAGTTTCCAAACTTGGAAATTGTGCGGCCCTTTAATAAAAATAGTTACGAAATGTTTCCGAGTTTGGAAATGTGTTCCATACAAAAAACTATCAGATTTTCCAATACCCCCAAATTCTTCTATTCGAATTCCACCCTTCCAAAACACTATTTTCCAAATCCCACAAATATCACACCATAAAACAATCTAAAATGAGTCGTAGGAGCACGGGCGCCAGATCAAAGGCTAGCGATCAGAGTCATTGCCCGCTCTCGGAGATCGGTCAATCCTAAAAGTTCTTCAATAACCACGCCGAGAAAAGGTATGTGGATTTCTCAAAGAGAAAAGTTATCAATTCAAAGGGTATACTAGGGTTGAGCATTTCTGAATTAGGGGTTGATTATTTGGTCGCTCATTTTAAAATTCAACATCTTGAAAAATTGCTTTGCATTGGCAAACACGTTCATGTTGACGAGGTGATCCATTTTTATGCTAACTTAGGTCAAAGTAGCAACAACCATAATGTAACTAGGGTGAATGGAAAGTATTTTTTGTGACTAAGTATACGATAAATGAAGCCCTAAATTTCCCCTACACAACCCCCCAAAAATTGAGACCCGATGATCCCCACAGTCCCCTAGAAATTTACCACTCATTGTTGTCCGGGTGTGAGTGACACAACCCCATTATATCCTATTTCTATGGCTAAGAAGTATTTTAAGAGGGTAGGAAATGACGTGGGGAAAGCCGAATAATATGACATCAGTGTTTTGACCGTTAAGCAATGACTCATTTACGAGTGGATTTGCCTTAACGTCTTGCCAACACGTAGCCATGCTTGTGAGCCTATGATTGGTACTTGATGTAGTATTACTATGACATGGAGGGGTTAAAAAATAACCTAGGCTACTCTATCATCTCGTTCATGCTGAAGACGCCGAACACGAAAAAGAAGGGCCTTCCCTACGGTGCTTTGATCGCTGCCATATTGAAAGAGGTAGGAGTGCAAGCAATGGACAGGCCCCTCCACATGGAATATTATGATAAATTTTGGTTCCAATACAAACATCTTACGCTTGAATTTGGTGGGAAATTGGAGCACATGGTTATTCCCGGTCAAAATGCAAAAAGTGCAAAGCGTGCTCATGACGTGGACCTAGATAAAGCTAAGGCATCGAGATTCCGTAAGTAATCCTTTCAAATTTAAATTGTGTGATTTATATGCTTTTATGAATGAGTGTAATAATTTCTTGTATTATCCTTGATTTATATTGACAGGTTCATAGACTGGTTGGAAGGCTAGGCTTAGCAAGTATTTTGATTACTTGCGTACGGACGTGGCCGAGATGCAAGAGATGTTAATTTGTGCCCACTCATAGCATGTGGCATTCATGGAATCCCAAAGACTCCAACTAGAACTGAGCGAAGATCAAGAGTAAGCAATTTTGAGCTAGTCTTCTCAGAGAGCGATGAGGATGGTGAGGATAGGGATGGGGGTGGGGAAGGCCTTCAAGGTGGTGAAGAAACTGGTTGGGATGGTGGGGAAGAAGGTCAAGGTGGAGAAGAAACTAGCAGTGACCAAAATGAAGACCCTGAGATAGAAAGCATGTTTGAAGAAATGTAATTTAGAGTCAAATTCGTAGTGATTTGGATGTTGACAAACTTTTATTTTTTGAATTTTTAGATATTTGGATGCGGAGAATCAACTTCAAATAATTGGAGATTTTAGGTTGAATGCTTGACTCATATATTTGAATCATGTATTTGTTTTTAGTCTTTTCATCTTTTTTTTGCAATTTTAAAGTTTTAGAAATACTTGTTTGGATGCTTGAAATAGTTGGTTTGAATCATATGTTTCAAGATCATCGCTTTCTGTTAAATATGATATGAGCAAGTATTATGTTGATCTGATTAAATTTGTGCTTCAATCATTTGAATTGCTAGACATTTGCAAACTGACCAAAAGTATGGACGTTTGGAAAATGTTTCGTCCTTTAGATATACATGATCCGAGCTCGGAAACCCTTAGGTTTACACTCATCAAAAGAGAGGACAGAGTTTTCGTATTTGGAAACTATAGTTTTCGAGCTCTTACGTCAATTCCAGACCCAATATAGAATTGATGAATGACCATTAAATCCAACATTAAATCATTTCATCTATTGAAAATTCTTCGTAACCTATTACTGAAGGTCAGACCAAGGTTTTTGGAAACCCTTTCACCTATTAAAAAAACATGAACGGTTTTTCATTCTCACAAACTCATCCCCAAATCCAAAAACCCTACCAACTCTTAGTGAACTTGCAAACACAGTGCACCAATTCCAACTCACACAATCCTCTACTTGAGACAATGGCAAGAGGAGGTGCTTCCTAGAGCGGAATCCCAAGGTCTCGATCCACCTTCAACACGTCCCCCAACAATGATAAAAGGTTTGTTTTGCCTTTTGCTCTAACACGTTATAAAGCATTGCGTGTAAAGGGGAAGCTATTGGATTGTTATATTATTAATTTTAGTGAATATTTTGTAATAGGTTTATCCGACCCCCTTAGTAAGTTTAGCGAACAACATGTCGAGAAATTACTTTCGTGTAATGAGAGTGCATACTTTGACTTAACTTGTCAAATGTAAATTTACATGAAGTTGTAAACGCTGACTATGAGACTAGGGTTGGGGGAATTGACATTCAAATTAGCCAATGGTCTATAAATAAGTTGTTGGAATGCTCTTACGAACACCCTGCGAATGTTTTCCCAAAAGATTTAGATGGGCTGTTAGATAATGTTTAGCTTAGGGAGAAGTGGTGTTGCATATTGATTACCCCTATGTTGACCCTGTTGATTGTAGTGAGAGATATTTCCTATGCGATAGAAGGGATTTAGAAAAGTTGGAAACTTTTGATCTCTGTGTTTTGACTATTGACCAATGTATCACTTATGAGATTATTGTTAGAACTCTTGTTCCTTTGAGTGGACATATAACCAAGCCTAACTATCCCATGCTCAATCTATTCTATTACATCATGGAGGGTAGGAAAATAAATCTCAGGGCAACAATTTTTAGGCATATGTTGTATATTGCGACTTCAAAAATGGTGATCAAAAGCCTCCCCTATGGGAATTTGATCACACTCTTATTGAAGAAGGTCCAGGGGGTGACTATTACAGGGAAAAAAGGCTAGAAGTATTTTGATAAAACTTACTTTGAGAAGAAGGATTGGGTGTTGCAAGATCACAAGTGGTTTCACAAGATGGTGGAAGCTTCCGATGCTAATGAAATGCCACGAATTGAGGAAGGTTAGTGACATTTTATTAACAAAATATTTTGTTCAAATGCTTTCATTCTTTTACTTATTATATTTGTTTGATTGTCAATTTGTAGGTACCGGGAAACCTTATACTATGAAAGGATTCAAGTTTTTGTACAAGTGGATGCGCAAAGAACTTTGCACAATGAATGAAAAGATCAAATTCATGTTAAAATCACAAAAAATGTACGAGTAACACCTCGCGTCAACCTCCCACCTACGACTCAACCGATCAAATTCGACGGACGACATTGAAGATGATGAAGAATGACTATTTGTGAACAATTGAATTTTTCGACGATGTTATTCGGATCTATGTTATACTACAATTTTAATATTATTTTTTGACTAAACCTTATTATATTATTCCTAATTGTTATTACTACTTTTCAAATTGTGATTATTTTTAGTGACATCGAAAGTAGTGATGGAAAGTTATGTTGAGTTGATTAACACAATTATAATTTCTAGGGGATGATGAAATGTACAAATAAGATTAATCAAAACTATCATATGCAACAAATGACATAATCAACCTTACGTATGCTTCATTTTCTTCACCACCTTCTTCGATTTTCTTCTTCTACGGTTGATCTTCCCTCTAACGTCGACCACCTTACCTTCATCGTGATCAGTGCGGCCAAGAAAACCGTGAAGACTCGTATCATCCTCCTCAAGGAAAATAACATCTTTAGATCTACCACTCGGAGTATGCTGCTCAAATCCTATGATTTCCTCTAATTCATTCTCTACAAAAAAAATGTGTGTTTTCCTTCAACAACAATCTCCGACATGGGATCAACTGGATCCCTAATATAAAAAACTTGGTGCGCTTGAGGTGCCAAAATTAATGGATCATCCTTCGAGCCCACGTACTTCTGTCGACAAGGGTGAATCCCAAATCCTCGCTGCATTGACCATTGTTTATATCCACCCACTGACATTTAAAAATGGGAACCAGCATCGTGACATAGTCAAGCTCCCAATTTTCAAAAATCATCCCAAAGTAACACTTTTGAGCGTACATAGGATTGTCATCGCTACCATTTCCAACATGCAAAGGTTCGGATACGAGTGACACTCCACAATTTTGAGAGACACAGTACTTATCATCCATTGATTTTGTGGTAAACGTGAAATCATTAATGTCATAACCGCCATAGGCAAGAACAGTTCCCAATGGTCTACGAACCAACTATTTAACTTTCAAGGGATGTTCCCCCAACATCTACGTTATCCCTCAACCATGAAGCAAATGTCCTAGTATGTAATTGGAGGATCCGAGTTTCATTGAAATTTGGGTTCGCCACTCGTATGGCATCCATATGAACCTCGATGTAGGGGCAACAAATAAAAATGGGCAGCAAAACGTAAAAATGGACAGCAAATAAATTCTTTAGCTCTAGAACTAAAAAGTGTCCCATATCTCACCCCCGTACCTTCCAACCTCCCATCATGTCTACCAATTGGAACACCAACACATTCAACTTCCTTCATATACTCCGTGCAAAACTCGATGGCCTCTTCTGCCACGTACCGCTGCACAATACTAGCATCTGGCCTGTATTGATTTTCACAAAATAATACATGAATATTTTCATGTATCTCTCAAAGGGGTACATTTATCTTTAAAAAATTGGACTACATTGCTTTATCTCCCGAACCAAATAAACACACAGGTGGACCATAATGTCAAAGAATGAGGGCGGGAAATACATATCCATCCGACATAAAACTTCAACAACCATGACTTGCAACCTATCCAACTTTGAAATACTTATACTCCTGCAACAAATCGACTTGCAAAACACACATAGTTTTGTAAGGCACAATCTTACATGTGATGGCAGTGAAGCTCGAATCGCATTGACATTTAATTCATGCATTAGGTTATGACATTCGTATGACTTCAACCCAACCAACTTCAACTCCTCCACTGACACACAAATGCTAATTTTAGACGAGTATGCACCTGAAACCTTCACACTACTCAATATATAACAAAATGATTTTTTCTCCGACTGTGACATAGAATAGCATGCATGGGGCAAAGAACAATCTTCCCCAGAAGTGACTGGCCCTAAGTTCTTCCGAATTCTCATCTCAACCAAATCAAGTCTAGCGTTCAACCCATCCTTTGTTTTCCCAGGGTTATCTAACAACGTCCCAATCAAGGAATCACAAACATTCTTGCCAATGCGCATGACATCCAAACAATGTAGGACATCCAAATGCTTCCAATAAGGTAGACTGAAAAAAGAGCATTTCTTCCAATTACCATCAACGACTGCTTTTCTTTTCTTCTTCCCGAAAGATTTCATTAAATTTGCTTTATTCATGTTTCAAAAAAGATTTCATTCATTTCCCCTCTCATTAATTTAATTTAATTTAATTTAATTAATTATCTTCGACACATACATTACTCTCTTAATGTTTATACACGTACAAGCGTAAATAAATTAGAGTGCTGGATGGGGTATTCATATGGGACCAGGAACTTCTCTTTTCCGATATTTTGCGTTCCAGAAGACAAAAAAATTGAACACCACACGAAGATGAAATTGTGAGCACCACATGTCTGATTCACCAATGGGGTATGAACACCCATATGCGCTATAGGACGAGTTCTTGGGGAAAACCAAGGTAGAACATAGTGCTTATAATATTCTGTGTTTAATCATAACACGTCACTGATAAAATAAAATATTGATGAAAATAAATTTCATAAATTATATTGTTTTAAATTGGATTAAAATTACTTTTGATATTTTGAATCCATCTCATTCTTTCACAAATTTTGTGAACTATATATTGATTAACATTTTCTTTGAAATTTTAGTCAAATCACGTTTTGAGCTAATATGGTGGATGTGATTGACATTGAAGAAATACATATAAATAAAATCATTATACGGAAGCGATACAAATGTATGCTGTCTTGTTATTATACTTTATGTTTCAAATAACTTGATAATTCACTTTTTCACTTTTTATTATAAAATTATGAAACATTGATGTACAAAATATATACCTCACAAATAACCCAATAAACATTATGAATCAAAATTAGTATTCTTCCCTCCTTAAAAGGAGTCTCATTTCAAAACCTAGTTTCTATCCCAAAAAAAAATCACTTTAAATGATTTTAATCAAAATAATCCTCACATGAAAATTATTTCTACTTATATTCCTTTGAATTTAGTAAATTATAGCAACATCATTTAAAAGCATTAATATCAAATCCGTGCAAAGCTTATGTATCTTAAAGATATAAAAATAAATGTTATATTTCAAAAGATATTTTTCTTCAGATCGATGGAGGGAATATAACACCATATAATAAAATTGTTTTATTGTTTAATGGTGTTATCAACCGGGTATATTGAAATCATTTTGACTAACCTAAATCCAAATTGTCTAAAAATAACATACTAATATTATTGTATGTTACAAATTTAATTCTTGACAAAATGTTCACATTTTTAAGGCAAAAGTCTTGGGAAAGATCGTCTTTCCATAGGCTTATGGGAAAATGAGGTTTAATTATAATAATAAAAGGTAAAAGGTGTTAGTTGCAATAATAAATATTTATTATACAACGTGTAGTAAATATAAAGTTTATAATCTGATTCATGCAACACGCAAGTTAATAATCCGATTCATTTCTTCCAATTTGTACTTTAAACCTTGGTCTTTCCATGACTTATGGAAAGACCATCTTTCAAGAGATGGACTCTTTTTTTAATACATTGATAGAGTACTTCTGATAGAAATATGTATACATATTATTTATTAATTAGTTTATGCATGAAAATTCTTGTTTT
>JAULKK010332380.1:0-10847 GCA_032355705.1 Rubia peregrina | reverse complement strand
GACGCAGGGTAACCCGGTGAAGGTCGTATAAATACCTCTTCATGCAAATCACCATGTAGAAAAGCATTATGCACATCTATCTGGTGAAGTATCCAACCACAAATGACTGTAACTGATAAAAATAAACGAACCGAACTCATATTCGCAACAGGGGAAAATGTCTAAGTATAGTCAATTCCTTATTTCTGGAAATTTTCAAGGACCACTAGACGAGCTTTGTGATGCTCAATGGTACCATCAAACTTGAACTTGGTACGATACACCCATTTGCATCCAATATCAGTCTTATCCAGAAGTAAAGAAAATAAAGTCCATGTTTTATTGCGTTCAAACGCATTAATCTCATCAGCCATTGCATCACGCCAATGAGCATACTTCGATGCCTCAGAGTAAGTGGGGGGGGATCTGCACTAGAAGTTACTGCACCCAAAATTCTAGAATGCGTACTAGAAAATTTATCGCGATTTACAAAATCAGTTAAAGTATAGAGAACACCTGAGGATGAAGACGATGCAGGTGTGATCATAGCAGTGGGGGGGGGGTATTAATATCAGAAACAGAGCAGACATAATTTTCCAAATATGTAGGAGGTTGACGATCGCGAACACTCTACCGTACAATGGGTAGCTCGCCCGCAAGTGGCAGCGCTGGGGACATAATCGGCGAAGCAGGCTGCGAAGGCACCGAAGTTTGGGTCAATGACGGACTAGTGTGAATAGCTACAGACGGTGCATGATCGATGGCGGATGGCGGCATGTGAAGTGCGTGGGGTAATAATTTTGCTGGCGGTAAGGTAATCGGCGACGACAAGGTGGCCGACGACGTCATAGTGGCCTGTGGCTGTGAGGTTTCCGACGTCGGCTGTAGTAAAACCAGTGGTGAGGTGTCATCGTCATCAGTTTGGACAGATAGATCCGAGGGCACAACATATGGAAATAGGTCTTCATAAAAATTAACATCCCGACTATTAAAGAAAGTATGGGATTCCAAGTCATAAAGACGATAACCTTTCTTTCCGACATGATGCCCAAAAAATAGACATCGACGACTTCTTGGAGCAAACTTGTCACAGAATATGGGGATGTAGGAAGAAAAACACAAACATCCAAATATAAGCAAAAACTTGTAATTTGGGATACGTCCATAAGGTAACTCAAATGGTGGGTGATCATTGAGTTGTTCCGACTGTGTATGGTTGATCAAATATCTAGCTGTAAGAACACATTCTCCCTAGAACTCAATCTGTAGATTGGCTTGAAAGCGCAAAGAACGATCCACATTTAACAAATGATGATGCTTGCGCTCAACACAACCATTCTACTGTGGTGTATCAACCATAGATGTCTCAAAAAATAATCCTAGATTCAGCAAAATATGATCTCAAAGGTAGGAATTCTATATCATTATCCTCCTGAACACGCCTAACCAAGCGCCAAATGGGTTCTTCATCAGAGCACACGATTTAATAAATCAAAAGGCAACTTCTGACTTTGCAACTTATAAATAAACCCAAACAGACCGGGAATAATTATTAACTATAGTTTAAAATAGAATGCACCACTAGAAGATGGTGTTTTATAAGGACCCCGAACATCACAATATATCAATTCAAATAAAGAACTAGCATTCAAAGAACTCAAAAGAAAAATATGTCTAGTTTGTTTTACTGTATGACATACAGAGCAAGGAACAAAAACGTTATTTGTGCTAAAATCAAGAGTAGAAACAGAAGACAACACCATAGAGGAAGGATAATCAAGATGTTGATGCCATAAATTAGAAGATGAAACTGAAGCAACTGTCGGAATATACTGCAAGATACGAGGGCGAACATTCGTATCCAGCAGACTAAGCCAATAAACCCCCCTTGCTGTTCACCCATGCCAATCACATTCCTCGCACTGATTTTCTGTAAAATACAATAATTTTCAGTAAACAAAGCTAGAAATTTTAAGGCGGATAACAATGTAGAGTATGATAATAAATGGTATCGCAGAGTAGGTATGTAGAGCACATGATTAAGAGTAACATCTTCAAAGAAAATAGAACCATATTGTGTCGCAGATGGCACAGATCTATCAGGTAGTATAACATTCACAGAATTGACAACAATAATAATATCAATCAAAAAATCCTTGTCACCAGTCATATGATATTAGGCTCTCGAATCAAGAATCCATAGTAAAGTAGACTTACCTGACCCATGGTCAGACACACCATTAAACTGATTAAATAAATGTAGGTTCGTACTCCATTGGTCATTAGACAGAGCAGGACCAAAGTTAGAGCTGGCAGGGGTACGGTGAGCGGCCGCCACCGCATGACCAGGCGGCAATACGGCAGCATAGGCAAAGGGTGGCGGTGCCACCTTCTTGGATTTCTGGTTCACCTACTTTAACTAATCTGATACGCCTGTGAGCTTGAAACAAGTATCTTTGTCGTGACCCTTGCGATGACAATGCGTACAGGTGAGATTCTTGCAATCAGCTGAAGTGAGAGCAACAGTCGAAGAACCCGAAGATGGTGGACGTTGTGCAACATATGCCATAGAGTCAGTCGAAGGCTCGCAAGGCTGAATGCCGGCTTTGTGATTCTCCTCCTAAGAAACATGAACATATATGCACATGACAGGTGGTAAGGGATCAGTGGTCGTGATGTTGGATTGCAAGGTGTGATAGCCTTCATCAAGATCAAGGAGAAATGGATAGTTCATGTCTTTTTCACATTCTTGGAAGGCATTATCAGCATAGTTGCATGTGCCCAGTGGTTTGCAAGCTTCACAGGTGCAAACTAAAGGAGGCTAAAGTGAGTAATCACTAAACAACTTCTTCATTTTGCCAAAATAAATGGCAACATTCTGACCATTCTGCCGACAATTCTGTATATCTTCACGCATCTAAAAAAAGGACCATTCCCAAGAGTAAATCGTGCCTTAAGATCATCCCACAATTCCTTAACTGTGGCATAGTAACTGGTAGATGAACACAATGGTAGATCTAAAGTCTCTAAGATCCAACATACAAGGATAACATTAACGCCCGGCCTATCAACTGCATCGGGATGATTATCCAGGGGTTTGGTAATGGTTCCATCAATGAAACTAATCTTCTTCGTGACAAGCATAGCGCTAGAAATTGCAGCAGACCATTCAAGGTAATTTTCTTCACCTTTCAATATGACGGGACAGAGTGACAAACAGGGGTCGTCATTAGTACTAAGATAGTAAGGATCATTAAGAGATCGACCAGCAAGGAAAGATCCCCCAGAGCTAGATTGTAATTGCAATTGTTTGAGTAAAGCTGCGATTACGTCAACGACATTAAGATTCTGTAGCTTATTAGCCTCAGGTTCAGCAGCGATGCAGACTTGTTTAGCAGCATCGGAATTGGAACCAGGTGCAGACATAGTTGCAAATCAGCGACAAACATATCGGGAACATGGGTAACACAGTGGCGCGTGAGCTTCACGACGGCGGCGTGTGAACGACAAAGTCTGTGTGTGGCTGACACACGTAAGCGGCAAAGGAGCAGCGTTCGTCGGATCAAAGCAACCTGAATTTTGGCGGACGAGCGGTGGCGGCTGAGAGACGGCGGCGCGTTGTGAGAACGCTCGGCTGAGATCGGCGGTGACTGGAGCTTGAGAAGGCAGCATAATTTATTCTTAGATTTTCTAGATTTTAGGCTCCGATACAATGTAGAAAATAAGGGTAATAATCTACGTTTGTATTCATGCTCTTCGTACATTATATAGAGGTACAAAGACCTAAATAGAAAAGGTAAATGAATCTAAATCTAAATACAATTACAAGTAATATTCAATTAATATTGTTATTCCTTAATAATTTGTCATTTTTGTATAAAAAATGTGTTAAAATACTTTTTTAAAACAAGAAATGTATTTTCATCCAATAACTTATAGTTAAAATGTCTTCATATGATTTTTTTTACATTTGTTGAGCTAATGGTTTACCAGCATTTAAAACTTTTTTTTATGGTTATGAATAAATAAAATACTAACATTCTAATAGTAACAAAATCAAGGGTGACATAGGTGAAGAAAGAACTCATTTAAAAGAGGAAGGAAAAATGGCAAGCTGTTGACGTGCTTTCCCACTGACTTCTCAATCCTCATCAACCATCATATGCAGAAGCCCGAGATTGATTCTTCATACGTGAACTGAAACCAACAATTGGATCTAACTGCATATAATGTGCAACAGCATGATGCATTTTATCCCGATTTCTGCATCAGTTCATGCCAAAATACAAAGAAAAAAAAAGCAACAGTTTCAAGAGCTAGAACTTGAGCTTTCCCAACATGATGCCTATCTTAGTTTGGATGATTATCTACCGTACTGTTTCTGGTGAAGACTATCTCAGTCTATATACGATGCCTATGATGAGGCCAACAAAAATGTTCTGAGGCCATTGTGAATCACATTGATGACCACAGATGGATTCCACGACTCCTTGACCATCACTATACCAGATACAATTTACTTAAAACAATGGAACAAGTGTTTGAATGGTTTCCACTTGTTCTTCTTGGCGAGGGACACAGACGGATTCCTGGTTAGACGAGCAGATCCATCCCCTGGCAGTTTCAGGGAGTATGGCGGTCTTTGGCCCTTCTGTAGCAAGCAGAGCTGAAAGGGAGGTGGTTTTGTGCCCTGAGGAGATGTTGGATAAGACAGTGGAGAGATACTTCGTGATTTGCGCGAATTCTGGGCGATCAGCTGGATCTTGCGCCCAACAAGCAGTTAGGAGGGGCGCAATATCACTTGGAATGTTGTCCATGCTAGGCCTCTTGTTCTGATGTCAAAAAGAAATCAATACATCCACATTAGCGTGACATGGAAATTTATTAAAAAGTACAATGCAGTATCAAAATTAATGGGTACCATGGCTGCAGCGTAAGCAACCATAATGCTGCCCCTTCCTTTAAATGGAGTGTTGTTCGTAAGCAGCTCCCACAGAATTATTGAGAAGCTGTAGATATCCACTTTGTGGTCATAAAGCTTCTTTTCCCCACGCAAAAGGGGATCAATGCTGAACAGCTGAAATGAACCAAAAGAAGGGGCTTATTCTGGGAATCTAGTAGTTATGCATGATGCATCTTGGGATTTGTCACTTACCTCGGGGGCCATCCAGCGGTATGTACCAGCTTCAGCAGTCATATCCCCAGCCACCTCCTCCCTAGCTAAACCAAAATCAGCCAACTTCACTGTGCTTTTGTCTTCTGTTAGTAGCAGATTGCCTATTATGGTGAAAACGACAAATTACATGAACAAAGTTGGTGAATGTATGATCAATGTGTATATTGTTCCTTCAACCTTAGTAAGGGTAGTCCTAATGAATGTCTATTCTAAGTGAATGGTCATTTATGGAAATCGACCTCATAATCAGCCAAGTACGCTAGAAAATGAGCATGCTTCAGATTACCATATGCAATGATGTTTTTTAGTTGCCTTCTAAGCATCTAACTAGAGTTGCAAGATCCACAAATAGGAAAATGGTATTCTAATTAAGTTTCTAGCTACAAGGGACAGAAAATCATATGGGATCAGAAGATAGTAACAATGACAACTCAACTGGACAAGAACAAGAGAATTACTGGGCTTCAAGTCACGATGAATGATGGAATTCTCGTGCAAATGTTCCATTGCTCGAGATATGCCTAGGGCCAGACTCAGAGAAAACTTCACATCAAGGCGATTGGGGCGCAGGCTCCAGAGATATTTCTGAAGCGTGCCTCCTTTCATAAACTCAGTGACTATCAACAAAGCTGGTTCCATAGCAGCACCAATGAACTATTGAACAAAATAGTTTGTATAAGCACATGAACAACTAAAAATAGTATTGATATCACGACATCTTTATATGCTGCTTCCATAAAATTACAAACGGCTAAATTTTAGTACAAAAGTACCCAATAACTTTACACGTTACTGGTATACCAAAACCGTAAAACCCATTTGGGGGACAAATAGCATTTCAAAATCTTTGAGAAAATGACATATTTTTGTGAGCCAAGTTGGAAAAAATCATCATACCACCTCACATCATTATCTAATAAGGATGTAACTTTCAGAAATTTGAGATAGCAAAAATGTAAGCTTCATTTTTCGTGAACTAGTAAGCTACTGTAAACTAGAAGGTACCTATTATAAACACATGAATCTGTTTGTGTATGATCAATACCAGATAGGCATCCATGACAAAAGAACATGTACACATACTCGTGAAAGAGACTCTTAAACCAACTGTTTAATGTTCTATTTCAGCAGGCATAGAACTAATCTTTCTAACTTTTTTTCCCATCAGTCACGTACCTTTACAATGTTCTCATGCTTCATCTTAGCTAGTGTCACAACCTCCCTAGCAAACCTCTCTGCACGCTCAGGGGTAACATTTGCTGAATTATCAGGCTGGATTATTTTGACAGCTACAGGGACCTGGTCATATCTGCAAATCATAGTCCATATCCAAAGTTCAGAATACAACTTTATCATAAACTCCAAGATCAGGGATTACAACAACGTCACATCACAACAATCCACTTACAACATGCAAAATGTACCTAAAGAGTACGTCACACAAATCAGCATAACTAAGATTTATTACTCAAAAAGCATGAACATAGCACCATGATATCTAGGTGATAGGTATAAGGTTCTTCCTACTTATGTTCTATGCATTAACAAACAACTACATTTCAAGCTAATAAATGATGCTTTGAATGGTAAACTGAACCAGGGAACAAAGGAGACAACAACGTCGGAACAATGTGCATCCTATCACTCTTACTCCTCCGAAGAACAAATCCTAATCACAAAACCCCCAAAATCTCACAATGCATGCCTAATCGACAACTAAATCAATTCAAGAAAGAAAAAAACAGACGAAATTGTTGGCGAAGAACTTACAATCCCTCGTAGAGTGCCGTATGATGCCCCTCGCTGATCATGGAGCCAATCACGAGAAGTCCGGGGTCGATCAGCAGCTCCGGGTCGAGTTCCAGGCCATATTTCGAAAACCCTCGCGTCTCTTCGTTTTGGTCCGCCATTGTTGAAGTGAGAAGCTGCAGAATGCGTGTTTATGCTGCGTCTCGCTGTGTATACTGCACCGTATGTATATGTAGTGATCCATTGGTATTAGTTAGTCGAGTACAGTTGGAGTATTTCGGATTTTTGAGGAGATGTTTAGCATCGGATTATGCCGTTGAAATTTCATTTGAATTACGCAGAGGATCTTTGGATTTCACTTTGACTTTGGTTAGCCTCACGTGCTGCTTTAATTAACACTAAATTAATATTTTACTCCGTCTTCGTTTAAACGTGGTCTGATATCTGCATGTGCCCTTTTTTCTATCTTATTTCAATTCATTTTAATGTATTTATTTTTTATTAACCATATTGTTACACCATCAATTAAATATAATTTACATGGAAAAAGAAAAAGAATATGTCCTAATTTATATAAATATATATAAGTTGTAATGTTTAATTTTTTTAAATATATATTAAAACAATCAATAGTAATATAAGTTGTTATGTTTGATTTTTGATTTTAAAATAGATTAGACCAGTCAATAGTAATGGGATATTTAAAATCCAACCATTTATATCGCATTGATTAGTTTAGTGAAAATCAACATTACAACTTATATATATATATATATATATATATTTAAATTCACATACACGTAGGCATTAAAGATAAAATTTAAGAACACAGTCAGTATAATAAAAAGGAAAGGTACACGTACTAGTGAAATGATCATCTACTATCAACATATCCAATAAATTTAACATGAATTTGCCAACTATCTAATTGACTTGAGATAGCATTTTCATAACAATTGTGGTGTTTGATTAAGTGAGTATCTATAACAACAAATTTATTGGTAATTTTCAAAAAATTAGATGTTACTTTTATATTTTGAACATCATTCTATATATATTTCCACTCCATTCCATAAAAAACAAAAGGAAATCAATTAAAATTATTTAAAAATAAAAGTCTACTTTGCGATTTGAAAATGGAACTTTAGTTATGAGATTGAGAGAATGCTAAATATTTGTGATAGAAAATAAAATCCGATTCTATACTCTAGTTTGTAAGGAGCTACCTCCATATTTATTCATCATTTAATATTTGTTTGGCACTCGTTATTTAATTAAGTTTGCCTCTTTCTTTTTTCCACCAGTTGCAATTTAATAACTCATCTACCGAGATTATGTATTCACGCAATCTCTTCCATCCGAAAATCCAAATAAGCAGCATATTACAAAATAATAAATAAATGATATAGAAGTGGTATAGTATTAAAGTTTATATACCAAATTGTTTTCAAAAAAAAGTTTCTAACAAATTGTTATTTGAAACATGACTTTGGATTTTTGTAGAGCTTTCAGTAACGTTAGGGTGTAATAATAATTATTTAAAATATTAAGTTATTTAAAAATAAATCAATTAAAAATTATTTATGCTACCAGATTATATACTGGTACGCAGATTCTTTTAAAAAAAATTATAGCCAGAAAATTCATGAAATATATTACCCATAACAACTTGTGAAAGAATCGGAAGTCCAATTATTGACGGGATTTAGGGTACATTTTTTATGAATTTGTAAATAAAATACTCCCTCTATTCATCTTTTAACTTGTAAGTAATTCTTTTCATGGTATTCTGTAAGAGTCTATCTCTTCAAATATAATATTTTAAAACGGCAAGGTTTAAATTGTAAATTGCAAAAAATCTAGACAAATTTTTTATTGTGCATTAATCGGGTCATAAACTTATAATTACTGCACGTTGCATAATAAATTTTTGATATTTTAACTAAAACATTTTACCTTTTTACAATTTTAATTCAACCCGTGTTTCCGTACGTCTATAGAAAGACAGTCTTTTCCAAAACTTTGTCATCCAATAAACATGTTTAACAATAATATATGTAACTACTAACCATAACAGTGCATAAAAAAAATTTATTTAGAAAATACATGTTATGGTAAGTCTAAAAATATCTTATACAAACACACACACATATATTATATCCAAATATATTGTCAAAATTTGACAACTTTAATTGGGAAAAAATAATTTCTTGCAAGTTAAGGAGGGACGTTATTGACATCAAAATAGAAATAATTTCCTTTGAGCGCTCGACTCGCTCCTTGTATGGATGAACCCTATATGGGAGATCCATATGACACGAACTGAGGCTCGTGCTCGATGATCTCGAGATATCTCGCCAGGGCTCGGTAGCTTGAGCCTCTGTGTTGGGAAGCGTTTGAGCAATATCGCCGATTCACAATTCTTTTGAACTTCCAAGACGGAACTCGGCTGCTCGAGCACCAGTTTCTGGGTGCCCTCGAACAACATAGATTGGGCGCTCACGCCAACGTTGTCTAATTCTCTCGAGCGTATGCGACAAGACTCGGATGCTCAAGCATTGGCGCTTTTTGTCGCGCCTGCCAAACATCTGTCTCCATAATTGGATTGAAAATCTTATTACATGCCTCCGGAATTTGACGTCCAACTCCTAAAAAATCACTTGTTTTTTCATCTAAAATCGCCCTTCTTTTATCAATAGTTTACCCTTTGGATGATTCAATAAATCTCTTTACTTTTAAACAGCTTCCAGGAATTAACCTAAATTCATATCGATATAAATCAATTTTTCAGCTTCAAATATGATGTGCGTAGATGAAGTTATCACGAACAGAAATAATGACAAATTAAAATAACCCTTTAAAAAGTGTTTATTTCTATCTAATATACTAAATTGATTGATCATAAAAGTCAGTTGATTTGAAATCCATGAAAATCGAAGAAGAAATTAAATTTCTCAAAAATATCTAATCATCAAAAATATCAAAACTTAATTTGTCATTATATCATGAATTCTACACCGATTAATAATAATTCTTTTTATACACATATGAAAAGAGCTCAATATTATGAGAAAAAAAATAAGAAACTTGTTTAAATTTTGTTGGTAATCGTTTAATTGTAGAGACAAGAATCTCAAACGTAATGTTTATAAGTAGTCACACATCACGATAAGGATATTCTTAGAAAAGATCAGTAAATTAAGCAAGGCAAACAATAATGTATTGGAACTCATAAATTTATTCACTCTTTGAATGGTATAGTGTATAACTAAATACAAGGAGTTATCGTGCTAGGATAACTAAATGATCCGACGTCGTTTACAATTAACATAACTAAATAAATATATCCAGATACATACAGCAAAATCACCTTCGGTACCGGTATCGCTTGAAGTTGAAGTAAAGGTGAAGTACTCCTCGTTCAAACGTGGACTTGAACCCCTTCTTCTGCGAGTACTCCCACTCCCTGTTCACTATCCGGAACGCGATATCCTCGTACGGAGGCCCTGCGGTGAACCTGATGATGCATGTCTCCGACCTCTCTCCGTCCCTCTCGATCCTGTATCCCGGAGCTTTGCCCTCAATAAGGTCCGGATAGAATACATCGAACTTGTATCCCTGAACCATCTTAGGCGGCGGGTTATCATAATCGTAGTGAGTTTGGTTGTATTTGTTCCACTCGTAACCGGTGTGAACCGGGTGTTTTCTCCTTTTGGTGCTACAGTGCACTTTCTTGGATACAAAAGGGGTTATAGTGTATTGACCAGTCAATACACATTATTTTGCTGATTTTCTAGTTTCCTAGAATGCTTTTAATTTGAATCAGAGCTATCTGATTTTAATTCTTCACTAGAACTAGGATCTGATCCTGGTTCTTCTATTTCTATGATGTAAACATTTTCTGTTTCATCATATTTTTCTTCTATGGGTTCATATCCCATTT
>JAULKK010332371.1:0-10848 GCA_032355705.1 Rubia peregrina | reverse complement strand
TTAGCATTTATTGTGTTCTTAATGTGAATGTCTACTTCATTTATGCTCTGGGTTGTTTGAGAATATGAAATGTTTGTATGATTAGGTGCTAGAATTGTTAGGAAAGTGTACAATTTCTTCTCACCTTTGGGATGAAAATCCAAGAACATGGATTTAGAACTTCTTGTGGTAAATGATGTTAATCTTTCTAGATGAGTATGTTAATCTTGTTTGTTATTATATTTGTCCTAATGTTGCAAAGAAAGGTTGAACCTTGAATGTTGATTGTTCTAGGTTTAGTCTAAATGAATGCTTTGTTTGGTTAAATGGCTAGGCAATTGGTAGAATGCTTGTAGTTGTTATCAAATATATGGTTCTTCGTGTATAATGTCATCGATGAAATATCTTTATGGTTGTTGAACGTCTAAAGTGATTGTCAACGAGGTTTGTAAATGGTCGTTGAACATATTTGTGAATTACTATTAAGAAGAAATGAATGTTAATCTTTAAAATGGAAGTGATAGCTTTCCCCATAGATAATGAATGTGATAGGATGAGGGAATGGTTCTATGATATATAAGAGGTTTGGAAGTTGGAATAAATTACCCCCAAGGCTTTGTCATTTGTAATTTTTACCCCTTTTTCTTAGTTTGTTGCATTATTGGCATAGTTACTTGACTTTGGTAGTTGTCTTGTCTTTCAATTCATAACTTAGAAAAACCAACAAACCCCCCCCCCCTTCTTTTACTTGATAGGCTTATATCCACCCTTATATGCATGAACCATTAGTAAAATCCCTCTTCTTTGTGGATGACCCCGATATTCCACTATCTACTTAATTGTATTTAGTAAGCATTTATGTCTTACAAATTGTAACTTTGAGAGGTGCGGTGACGATCTCCTAGGGAGCAACAGTACAAATTTCTATCATTGATAGCCTCCTCTCGTGTTTTAATGATGTCAGGAAGGAGCGGGTAAAATTTTTGCATCGGTTTCAGGGATGTTAGTCTAAAAGTGTAGTAGTTAACTTGCATAACATGTTAGGTGATTAGTTTGTGTTGGTCTTTTGTTTGTCTATTTTTTTCCGGAATAGGTATTGCTTGTGTTCTTGGTGTGAACCGAGAATCCTTGCACTACAATTCCGAATTTTGTGTCTTTTCTTTCTTTTATTTTTAGTTGAAAAAAAATGTGGGAAAGAGAGGCTCAACGAGTGAGATTTTGTAAGATATGTCATTGCGACCACCTTACGGAGTCTTACTCTTGGATGAGCAAATAGGAGAGAGCGGTAGGAGTTTTTGGTTCCTAAGTACAATGGGATTGAGATTGATACCCATACCATGACTCTTCCAATAAGGGGTTGATTGGTAACCCGAATCCATGGTATGAATATGGATCGAGAAACCAACACTTTGGGTTATATAGTTGGCCTTCACCAACCTATATAATACCCCAAACCCAATCCCTAAGATTAGTTCCAAAATTGGTTTATGGAGAAATTTTGCAAGCTATAGCTAATGTAACCAAGAGTAGTGAGTTACTCCAATCACAATTGTATAGAGACATTAGAGATTTGTGAACTCAAGCATTGATAAAGTTGAAGAGCAAGTGAGTGATTTGATTGAAAGGGTGAGCCAACTAGAAACCCAATATTCTGAAAATGAACCATCCCTAGTTGAAATTGAGATTTTGGTAGATGAATCCAAATAGAATGGGGAGTGGTTTGTTGAGAGTGAAGAAGTTGAGTAAGGGTTGATTATACTTAGTTCTCCATATTACCTATTTTCACCCCAACATCCACCTATAGAACCAACTCCCACATTTTCGGAGCCCTTAGAGGAAACCATGGATAATCCAGTTGAATATTCAAAGCTTCCAAACCACCTATATCCTCTAAGGTTGACTCCTCCTCTACTACATCTTCCTCTTGGAAGATTTTAGCCCCTACCTCTCCATTTTTTGCTACCTATGGTGATTAGGTACAAACACACACCATATAGAAAACATTAGGGTCGTGCCGATGACATTAAAAATATGGAGTATCTCGGGAGGCAACCCAAGCTTTCAAAATTTAGTTGAGTTAGTTTATCTTTAAAAAAATCTTCACTTTAATCCTCCCATTCTTACCCCAAACCATTAGGCACCGCTACACTCTACCACCTAAAACACCACCACATACGCAACCTAGGACCACACACTAGTTGTTTCTTTGTGTGATTATTGGTTGATACTTCTTTAGTGTTGATTTGTAGTGGCTTGATTTGAGCTGCATCTATGAGTAGATTTTAGGATATTAAGGTGGAAACAATGCATTGGGAAGTTGTAATTGCCTATCATTTTGTTTACCTCCTCTTCCTTTCATATCATGTTTCTTATATGAGGAATGTGTGTGTTGTAACTGTGGGGGAGGATAAGATGTCCCAATGCATTGTGTTGTAGATACTTAGTGCTGGTGTGTTTCCTATTTTATTTTGTTTTTGTTTTGGAACGTTATTGCACTTGTGCTCATGTTTGTTTTTGTAGGAAATATATGGTTTTTGGAGGAAAGCAAGCAATGGGGATTAGAAGGATTCCAACTCACTGACCATGTAGACGTACATGGTTTGTGAAAGCTCAAAATGGTGGACAATGAGGTGAACCAAACCCCCAAATTCATGGGGCATGTTAATAAACATGACCCATGAAGCTCACTTATCTTCCTACATTCCAATCACCATTTCTTGCATACGACCACCAAAACACCACCAAAACCCACTTACCCTCAAAACTCTTGAAACACATATCGAAACCTAAGAGGTAACTCTCTATTGTGATTAAATTCTTTGTTTTATTTTTTATGTATGATAGTGGCTGTGGGGTATTTTACTGGGGTGATGGTAGTATGTTCATTAAATTTCATGATTGTGCCACCAAGGGTAGATTTTTGTGTTCATTTTTCATTGCGAGTGCTCTCCTATTTCCTTCCCTTGACATATTTTCTAGGATTGTGTATATGCATTGAGGACAATTCAAGTTTTAAGTGGGGGGAGGGGATTAGATAATACTTATGATTGTTAGTTGTTTCTATGTAGTTAATAGCTCCTTCAAAGAGCATTTTGAAATTTTAGAAAAAACAATGAAAAAATATATACCCGGCAAAGTTGGAAACCCAAAAGGATAACTTAGACAAAAATGAGAAGAAAGCTTGGATAGGTCAAAAGACCTAGGTACAAATGAGAGGCTAGGCCTGGCTAGGTTGGAAAACCTATTTAAAAATGAGAGGCCATGTGGAAAAGGGTGAGAAGTGAGCTCAACATATGTGAATGCTAGGATGAAACACCGAAAGGGTTCCTAGGCAAAATGAGAGAAATTGAGAGAAATTTGAAATGGAACTTCAACATCTTTTGGCCAGTTTTTGGGGGTTTCTACATTGATATCTTTTGGTCATCTTTGGCGGTTTCTTCATCAACATCTCTTGGATGATTTTCGGCGGTTTCTTTGGATTAGTTAGCTACTTTGGCACTTATCATTTTCATTTGTCTTTTTACCATTTGTCTTTTATGTATTTTGGGTGGATTAGCTACTTTAGGTTCTTCGGGGAGAGAGAGTTGTGAGAGTCTTTCAATCTTTTGGGGAACTAGGGTAGTTTGAGAATAAGTTGAGTGTATCGGTTAATTTCTCTATGCATGCTACATTCCTCTTAAATGTTTTCTCGTTTTTATTGACTCGAAGATGAGTAAAGGTTTAAGTGTCGAGGGATTGATGTGCGCCTTTATGCATGCATTAACCGATGCATTTGACACTTTTATTATCATTTTTGTTTGTTCTATTGAAAGTTAGATGACCACTATTGGTTTTGTTATCTAAATTCTGAGTTTTGTAGACTTAATTGGATCTAATGGACACTATTTCCTCACGAGTGTCTGGATCTTCTTTTGTAAGCTTACTAGTAGGTTGCTCGTGAGAACTTTGGCATAATTTGTTGAAGGCCATCTGCAAGGGTGGTAGTAGATTGTAGAAGGCCATTTGCAAGGATGATAGAAGACTAAATGCCACAGATCAAAATGTGGTATAAAGAAGGAAGACAAAAAAGTGGAGGAATTGTAATCCCAGAGTTTCACATAGGTTTGGGAACAAGTCGAGAAGCATTAGCATGTAAGGGTTGTACCCTAAACCCTAAACCCATCCATAGTAGAGTAAACAAGTTGAGGGAAAAGCAAAGTGTTGGAAGAATCAAAACCAGAACGACCCGAACAAGAGCAGTTCAACACGCGACACCGCCCATCCTAAAGCAGCTCAACATAATCTGAGTAGCCTACATAGCCATTCCAAGCCCATGCTAAGCCAAAATCCGAGGATGCTAAGTCTTGGGATGGGCCGTGTGCTTTGGCGAGACTCGTGTGCCAAGTACAAAATTTCAAGACCCTTGGTCCTCATCCCTGGAGCTTTTCCATGAGCCGTGCGCTCAACACCCTAAAGTAATTATCCTAGCCAGTGGCCTGTGAAATATTTCATGGGTCGTGCCATGCAGGGGCTACATGCTTTTCCACACCCCACGCCGATGTGGCACAAGTAGGGACCGGTTTCACTAGTGGAAACCTTAGGGTTTACCTTAGGGTTCCTTCCAAACTTGGGCCTTTATAACCCCATTTATATTCTCCTATATAAGGAACTTTTAGTCTCCTAGGGTTTATAAGTAGTCATAACATGGATTTTATTTCTCTCTCTAGGTAGAAGGAAGAGGAGAGTTCTCTCTCTCTCTTGAGTACTTCTTTTGTTTTCCTTCTGTTTTTTTTTCTTTCTATTATTTTCCTAGATCTATGGCATTTAACTCAATTTTTTCCATGGATATATTTTTAGGGAGTAGTTAATTTTCTTGGAGTAGTTAATTTTCTTGGGGTAGTATTTGTATTCATGAATTGATTTTGGCTTGTTGAGATTTAGATTCTCCTATCTTTATTTTTCTATGAATATTTGTGCTTGATTTATTCTTTCCTTTCTTGTAAGATTTATGATATGCCTTTATTATGATGCATCCATACATGTATGGTACTGTAATATCTTGTTAGGCTTCATTGCTATCTTAGGAGTCTTAGATTATGGAGTAGGTTCAAGAACACCGGGGAGATAAATGCATTCATGTTACCTCGAGAGAATATCTTCGTATGTGTTAAACTATAAATCTAATTGGCTAGTTGTGTGAGAAATCACTTTTTGGGTGGTGAATTTGGCAAATCCTATCGAAGGAAAACTCTTGGCTTACACCGATAGAAAAGCATGATTGTTTGTAGCAAGTAGAGTTGTTCTAACTCTAGTGTCATCACAAGGTATCAATTATTTTTCCTCCCTATGCCTAGGGATTAAGATCTTTAGTGGAATGTCCAAGATGTAGTTCCCTCACTTTCATATCTAACAGGATGTAGATGTTAGTTTAACCCCTCCCCCCTTCCAATGTCTGTTTTACCAACATTGATTATTCCTAACACATGATTGGATTGACGACCCGATTGCGGCTTTGTGTAGTTGATTATTATATACCTAACATCTCTGTGGACGAACCTAGTATTTGTCACTATCTACCATTCTTGGTAGCATAGTAGTAGGAACGGGAAAAACAATACAAATTTTGTCCTTTGGAAGCCTCCTCTCGTGTTTTAACGACACCAGGACGGGGAGGCTCTGGTGGTATATGAATAGTCAATACACTGAACAGTGGCAGAATTAAAAAAAAGTGAATTCAAGGCACCTATAAGGGAAGAAAATATAACGGCATGTGAGAAAAGTCAAAACAACGTAGCAAATAGTGAGGAGAGAATCTCGGTTTAATAAAAAAAACTTGCAACAGCTAAGCTTATCAGAAGTATATCACTTGAAACGTATATTCAAATTCGAAATTCAAAAACTAAATATCCGGAAAAAAACACAAGTGTATCCAAGAAGAAAGAAACACTTCGCAAAGACAATATAAGTTATAGTGATGACAAACATGTTATTACAGTTTTGGAAATAAACAAAACAACAGTTCGTATACATTCCACAAAAATAGTCATTGCTTCGTATTTCATAGATTTCATGGCTAATGGGGTTAATGGTATATACCTAGCCCATAGGTTAGATGATGTCGACCTTTGTGCCTAGCTCAAGGTTCAGCCATGAACTGATAAATAAGAAGCCATATCCAAAAACATTTAGCCACAAACCGAGAAAGGCATAATCATGTCTAAGAGAACTAAGCCATCAACCGAGAAGGCGGTGTCATGTTCAAGACTCAGCCACAAACCAAGTTTATAGCAACCACGATGAAACCCAAAATCTGAGACCCAAACCTTGCTGAGCATGCACTACAATTCACTATAAATACAAGGAGAGAAATACGAGCTCATGTTAAAGACACTAAACGGAGAAATACCAATTCTCCTAAAGAAGGAACTAACTTGATCGTCGGAGCTCTTTCCCCAAAATCACTTCCGGGATCTTTCTTGCAGGTTCAAATTAAACAAACGGTGAATATCAGTCATCTAGCCTAAATGGGAATACTGCATCATCGTGCAATAGCACATGGCCCACGCAGCATGATTCTTTTTATATCCCACGGGCCGCCGACTGAGCAGGGTTTCTCCATTAACTATGTGTTGCAGACATACAAATCCTTGTGGGCTTCTGGTTGGAAGGTTCTTCTGGTTGTCTTAGTGGTACAACTCGTGTAGATCCTAGCGTGGTTGTGCATAAAATTACGGGTAACGAGATGGGTTTTCAAGTCTTGATCTTCAAGGCGCAGAGGTCATGCAAATGAACACGGCCTGCACCAATACTTAGCTACATGGTCTTTCTGATAGGCATGGGCGGTGCAAAAAGACACTGCATGTGCCTATATTAGCTATAGTTTCCTCTTTGTTCTGTAGGGGCAGTGCAGAATGACACGATTATTCCAGTCTTTTAAGTCATCCAGGCTTCAACACATTTTTTGGCATATTTTGATCTACTACCATAATTGAGCGCATAACCTTTGGTCTATTACCATCCTTGCGAATGGCCTTTAAATATTTACTACCATTCTTACAAATGACCTTCTACTCCAAAGTGCTTATGAGCGATCTACAATGAAGCTCATAAAATAGGATCCAAATGCTTGTAAGGACATAGCATCCATAAGGTCTAAATAAATCTATGAAACGAAGGGTTTAGACAAGAAACCCAACAAAGGCTATCCAAACCTCTTATAATGTAAACCCTACTAAATCTAGAAATCTACCACACAAAAGCTACTAATAAGTCTACTAAATGCATAAGGAAACATATACTTCTAGGTGCACAACAATTCCCCATATTTAAACCATTACTCATCCTTTAGAAAACAAGAACGACCAACGATCTAAGTGGAATATAGCATGCAAAGAGTTCCCCAAGACATTCAACATTTATTCCTAGACTACCCTAGTTCCCCCCCCAAAGATGTAAGAATCTCACAACTCTCACTACCCAAAGAAGCTAAGATAACCTATCAACCAACATACCAACTAAAAGGTGAAGTTCGAAAAAAATGAGTGTGTGAAACTAATTTACTCTACCAAATGAACTTCCAAAAATATATAAAGAGAACCATAGGATTTTTTTCATTTTCTCAAAATTTCTCTCATTATCCCTAGGAGCCCTATCGGGTTTTCATCCTAGCGTCCCACAAAATTTTCTTTTTGAGCTCACTTATACCCGTTTAATATGCCTTTTGTATAACCACAAGAATGTCTTTGAAACAAGCTTCCAGCAGCTAAGTTGACACGAACGATGCTCTGAGTGAGAGTCTGACACCCGTCTTTTCTTCTTTTTCTTCCAGCTTTTCCCAGTTTATCAGTTCCAATCCATGACTTCTCACTTTTGCATAGGTTTTTCAACCTATCCGGGCCTTTCCCATTGTTGACTAAGTATTCCTCTTGGGTTTTAAACTTATACGGGTCTATACATACATATATATATTTCTAGTTTTTTACTTGACCGGGTATACACACACTTATATATATATATATATAATTTTTTCTCAATTTTTCAAAAAAATTGTGCAGCACAAAATACCCCAAAGTTGGACTTCATACTACAATGAAGATAATAAAAAACAAACTAACACACCACCAAATTGTTCAATCATCTCAAACTACCACAAAAGGTGCCATCACACCTATAAAACAGTGTTTTTAGAAAGAGAAAACCAAACAAGTTTCCAAAAACAAGTGAGGGAAAGGAAATCGGGAAAAGTAGTCATCATTAACATCAAAAATAAAACAAGCATAAAGTGATAGAGGCAAAAGAGATGGAACCATTCCAACTCCCTCCTCTACACTTAGTGCATGCATTATCCCCAATGCATGTGACCAAGGTAGGAAAAGGTGTGGAAACACCCAAAAACTCTTTAATGTCTTCTGTCACGCCTGGCTCCATGCTCTTGCTAGTTCAGTCCATGATGAGGGTGGTCATAAACAATGCCCACGGATCTCATCCACTTTGTGTTCTCTGGAATTCCATGGTGGAGAAAGCCCATATTCATCCTCATGTACTGCAGCTTCTCATATACCTCGTCGAACATGCAAGCCATCTCATTAACATGTTAGTCATCCCAGGCAGTAACCAGGCTCTTATCCTACTGGACCCTAAATATAGAATCTCCCATGGACTGCATCTAATTTGACTAATTTCTTGGTGGTTAGGCTCACATGTCGTAAGATGAAAAACAATGTTTGAATCGTAGAAAACTACTGTGGGTGCTGGGAGGGAGTGGAGATGTTGTGTCTCGATGGCTCTAATTCTGGTGGTTTGTAGATGATCTGCCTGTTCTGCCCCCAAAACAATATGTGTGTGGGGAGATATAGTGTGCCTGTGTGAACCCCTAGAACCATTCCTCATGGAATGGTAAGCTTATCCTGAATATCAATCAACCCCACAATAGTCAACTGGAAGAGGCGATATAAACTGAGGGTCCACAGGAGGTGGCATTATGAATTAATTATCGATGGGTGGGGGGGTCGCTGTGCTGACTACGGATGAACCTGATCTTCCTTCATATGAAGTTTTCCATCCCCATTTATATTCTCGCATACTGCTCAACATGGGGGCCTCCTGCACCCTGATCCGAAAGTGTAAGAAGATCCTAAAGAGTTAATGATTGTTTGATTCTAGTCTTTGTGTTATGGGGAAGTCAAGAAGTTGTCAACTTTGTATCTCTAATAGATCCATAAAACCTTCAATTGAATAATAGTCGTCTTTACCAAAGCCCCAAAGGTGATGGTGTATGGGGTATTCGGGTTCTCCCCCAAACAGTTCTCCATTGGGAGGCTGAAATGAGTAGTAAGAAATGATATCATGCTCCAACTGCTATCTTCATCACCGTCCTCGTGGAAATCTCACAGAACTTGGAGATGAAGTACTCCACAAGATAAGGGTAGGCTCGCCGCGTGCAAGTTGACCACAAAATCTTGTTGTTCCACTCGGTTAAAGTGGTGGCATCTCCATGGCACATCAGCACTACAGTCAACAGCCTCACAATGTACCTCAGTGCCTGATACAGCATATCATTATTCTTGCTTGCCTTCACCCATGGTCATTGAGTGATGGCACGCCAGAACGAACAAACATTAAAACCTGAGCAATCTTCGGCATGGCCATATACCACAGTCATGTACTTCCACCTAAAACATGTGGCAATCTCTTAAAAGGTCATAGAACGGGCCTTGTCCCCTAAGCAAAATATTTCCACTTTGTTGCCTTATCTATTGACAACCACCTTGACAGTGATGAAGAACTCTAATGGGTACGTAGTGTACGAATGATACAACTTCTTCATGAAGCCCTTGAAACTGACCCTCTTCAAGAGAACCTTGACTAGTTTGTGGAGCATGAGGTCCTTATGGACCTGCTCATCCAAAAACCTAGTCTCTAGGATAAGGTGTATCACAAGGTGCTCCAATCACTCATGGTGCTTTGCATGGAGTGTGCCCAGTCCCAAAAAGGGCACACTAGGGCTAGCTATCTATTTCAGCGGCATAGAAACAACAAGAACAACCACACAAATAATAACAATATACTAAAACCCCTCACGTAGTCTCAGATAACTCACTCATTGATGAAAAAATACCAAGGCATATGACTAGGGGAGATTACACCAACGACTAGGTGTTTCTCTGTTCATCACCTTCTTCCTACCATCGACTCGGTGATTGCTTAGGCAATCTGCTTCCAGAAATGGGCAAGTCGGGTGGCAAGGGAAAGGCGAGCACAAAGGGAAACAACTGAGGCAAACAAAACTCCTCCTCAAACAATCCAAGCCCAGATTTCTCAGTATCAAAAAAACAATATCCAATCAAAGACCATGAAGCTGCAATGGAGGTACCAGAGGTGATAGAAAATCAACTTGAACGGGGTATGGTGACACCGCAGAAGCATTGCCACACAGACTACACAGAAGGTGAAACTATGGGGGGAAGGAATGACCTCCACTGGAGGGGAAAAAGCTACCTTGGGGAGAAAGAAAGGAGGAGGTGATGCCATGGGCAGCCTTATTCGACCGGAAACATCCGGAAGAGGTAAAATTCTATCCACCTGTTGAAGTTGAAGGCCTGGTAATGGGGAAAATATTAAAAGATGATGTAGTGGAAAGTGTTAGGTCTTGGGAGACAACTTCAGTTTGTAAAATTCTTGGGGCTTTCTCGTCTTTCACTGTTATGAATGGATTCTTTAGGAGGATTTGGAAACAATATGGTATAGTCAAGGTTTAGCTGGAAAAATCGGGAGTGTTTCTGGTGAAATGTACATTACAAACCCAGGCTGATCAAATTTTGGAAAAGGGGGTGATTCTGTTTGACAATAAACCTGTGATCATATAGAGATGGACAAAAAATCTGGACCTGG